>JZKD02S1670758.1:330574-370540 GCA_000966675.3 Picea glauca
CCCAAAACCCAAACAGATGTGAGAAGTTTCTTAGGACATGCTGGATACTATAGAAGATTTATCAAAAAAAATTCCAAAATAGCTTCTCCTTTGTTTGTGTTACTTATGAAAAATGATGAATTCAAGTGGACTAATCTTTGCCAGGAGGCATTTGATGCACTCAAACATCAGTTATCTATAGCTCCTATTCTAAGAGGACCTGATTAGACACCTCCCTTTCATATATCCTCTGATGCTTCAGATACTGCAATAGGAGCTATCTTGGGACAAGAAGAAAATCATCTCCCTTATGCCATCTACTTTATTAGGAAGAATATGAGTCCTGCTGAACTTAACTATACAGTTACTGAAAAGGAATTTTTAGCAGTTATCTACGCTATTAATAAATTTCGACATTACATCACTTGCTATTCTACTTTTTTCCATACTGATCACTCAGCTATTAAATATTTAATGAACAAATCTATCACAAATGCTCGAGTCACCAGATGGTTACTATTATTACAAGAATTTGATATTACAATTGTAGATAGACCAGGAAAAGAAAATCTAGTTGTTGATTTTCTTTCTCAGTTAACACCCGATGATAATACTCCAGTAGATGATTCATTTCTTGATGAATATTTATTTGCAGTATCTTCTCACTCACCATGGTATGCAAACATCGCTAATTATTGGTTGCAGGGAAGTTACCACCACACCTATCCCACCGAGAGAAATGAAAAATCATTCAACAAAGTGCTCGGTATAGCTGGATAAGTGGGTGTCTTTACTATACAAGACTTGATCAAGAAATCCGAAGATGCATTAGAGAAGATGAGGTTTATGATTTACTAAAAGCTTGTCATGATGGCCCTTGAGGAGGGCATTTTGCTGATAAAAGAATAGCACATAAAATTCTCAGGATGGGTTATTATTGGCCCTCACTTTTTAAAGATCCAAAGAAATATGTTAGGGCCTATGATAGCTGTCAAAGAATGGATCAACCTAATCATATAGATGAAATTCCATTAATCCCCCAGGTAGTACTCGAACCATTTGAAAGATGGGCCTTAGACTTTGTAGGACCCATTAACCCTCCATCCAATCAAAAAGTTTATATATTAGTCTGCACAGATTATATGACCAAATGGGTGGAGGCTAAAGCACTCCATAGAGCCACTGAAGAAGTTGTTCTAGATTTCTTATTTGAAGATATCTTTGTCAGATTTGGAGTGCCTAGAGAATTAGTCACAGATGGAGGACCTCCTTTCACCTCTCATGGTTTTAAAGCCACCCTTAAAAAATATCATATTCATCATAGAATGACTACACCATACCATTCCCAAGCCAATGGATAGGTGGAAAGCACAAACAAAGTAATAGAAGCCATTCTCATAAAAACAGTGAAGGAAAATCAGAAGGATTGGTCTCAAAGGCTCCCTGAAGCATTATGGGCTTACAGAACTACCTGGATAAATACTACATGATTCTCTCCCTATGAATTAGTTTATGGAAAAAGTGTCGTCTTTCCTGTGGAATTTGAAATCAAGACCTTAAGGACTGCTTTAGCTATTAACCTTGATTTGACCGATGCACAGATAGCCAGGTTGCAACAGCTTAATGAATTGGATGAAAAAATATTAGATGCCATTCACCAGACAACTATGATTCAACAACAAAGAACAAAATGGCATGATAAAATCATCAAGCATAAGAAATTCCAAAAAGGTAATTGGGCTTTATTGTATGATTCTTAGTTTAAAGAATTTCAAGGGAAAGTACGTACAAGATGGCTAGGACCTTACGAAGTGGATTATGTTTTCCCCAATGGAACCATAAGGCTCCTAACAATTGATGACTCTAAAAAACCGTTATTAGTGAATGGTCATCGGCTCCGTCTGTACCAGCACCCCATTTCCAAAGAAGATTTTAAGGCCACATGTGTGGGAGATTCACATTATCTCTTTTTAGAGGAGCCTCCTGCCCCTCATTGCAGTTAATTTTTCTGAATTTTATTCTTTAGTATTAGATTAAAATTCTTTTTACTAATAATCCCTGTCAAGGATAGCATGTTACAATTGATTTCTTTTGTAGACTCTCGATCCAGAAAAGGCCTACCAAGAAAGGACAATCTTACTTCAAGCAAATCCAAGCTTCATCTTGTGAAGCATTGCTCTTTTTTCTTCCTCAATCCATTCATCTTCATTTTCCCCATTTTTCCCATTGCTGAAACACCACTCTTCAGCAACCTTTTTCCTCATTTTTCCCATTGTTGAAACACCACTCTTCAGCAACACTTTTCTCCATTTTCCCATTGCTGAAACACCACTCTTCAAAAACATTTTTCCTCATTTTCCCATTGTTGAAACACCACTCTTCAGCAACATTTTTCTCCATTTTCCCATTGCTAAAACACCACTCTTCAAAAACATTTTTCCTCATTTTCCCATTGCTGAAACACCACTCTTCAGCAACATTTTTTCCCCATTTTCCCATTGCTGAAACACTACTCTTTAGCAACATTTTTCCTCATTTTCCCATTGCTGAAACACCACTCTTCAGAAACATTTTTCCCCATTTCTCCCACTATTGAAACACAATTTCTTCAGCAATATGTTCCATTGTTAAAACATCACTCTCCAGCAAACATTTTTCCATTTTTTCCCATTGCTGAAACACCACTTTTTCAGGACTTCCTGCATGAAAACATCTTCTTCAGCTCTTTCTCTCTACATCTGGTCCTTTCACTACCTTCTCCCATGATTAAACAAACCCTTGATACAATTTCTCTCATAAATCCAAAGTTTCTCCCATGATCACTACAGATCTATTATGGATAGGCACTATATTTTTCGAAGTATGAATCAAAGGTAAAGACAAGGTATGTAAACTTTATATGTAAATACAATTGAACTATGGCTAATGAGAAGATCTCGATTCATTATTACCATTCACTTAAAGTCACTATTTTGGGGGGGGAGTAAATATCGAAACTTTATGCTATTATTTCACATGAACTAACTACCGTCACTTCCTTTTTACCCATTATTCCGTTCTTTCACCATCATTTACATGCCCTCATCTGCAAAAATTACTATGTTCGAGTGTGGTTACTTGACTCTAATATTGTGCATTTTACTGAGTTGAATAGTTATGGGAGGCCCTGTTATACGATATGAAACCGCCACGATAACCCTGCTAGAATTGTATATAGAAGTCTACCAAATCTTTCAACAGGCAGGCTGGCTGGGTTATTTTCAGAGGCTCTAGGGATTTGATCTACAACAGGTTCTTCAATTTGCTCAGAATATTCAAGAAGACCATTCTATTGTTCAAGGGGTTCGGATTCCAGTCACAGAGAATGATATAGCACAGGTTTTGGGTCTTCCTGTCACTGGCGTTTGCTGGTTCAGTAGCAAACACATTATTCTTAATTCCCAACAGGATTTTCTTCTGCCAGGAGAACAAGTTGAGCCTAAAGCCCGGGGTGTTTGACTTAGCTCGTTACCGCTTCCCTGGCCGAAAGTTGCAGAGTTTGTCAAGCACTACCTTACCTGTGAAGGTCGATACCAGGTAGTCTACCACCATGACTTTGTCTTGTTATCTCATTTACGACATGAAAGACTGGTGAATATTCCTTACTATCTGCTTGGTTGTCTTAGAAATATGTCGCATTATTGTAAAAAGGATAAAAATCCCACCCTTTCCCTTACCCATCACCGTCTCATACAATTACTCATCCAAAAGGGTTTTGCCCAAAAAAACCCTCCCCTAAACAATCCACCCATAAACCCTCAAGAAGTTGCTGAACATCCTGAAAATCCTCATGAACAGCAACCACAAAACCTTCCTGACCCTCCGAAAATACCTATTAATCCGCCTACAAACCCAATTGATCCAATTAACCTGCCTACCATACCAAGCTCGCCCCACAATTTACCAGAATCATCTACTCCTACTGTTCATATCCTTAGAGATGATTCTGAAGAAGACAAACTTGATAACCCTCCCTTCCCCATCACTAAGGAAAAACCCACTCGCAAAAGAAAGAAGAAGACTACTACTTTTCCTTTCTTTCTACCAAAAACACGAATGAGGGCTTCAACAAAAGTAGCCACTACTTCCACCACTCTAAACCCTCAACCCATTTTGCTAAAATCCCATACACCTCCACCCTCACAAATCCCAAAATTTTTACCTGTTCAACCCATGGGCACTGAAACACAAGAAACAGAGGCCCAAGGTGCTGCGACATCATTCTCTTTAAATCAAATAGCTGAAACACAAGAACCAGCTACTCATTTAGTAGATGAAACACAAGAACCAACTACTCATTCAGTAGTTGAAACACAAGAACCAACTATAGTCGTTACACAAGAACCAGCTACAGCTGAAACACAAGAACCAGTTGTTAATTTTATTCTTGAAATACAGGAATCAGATGCCCAGGGTGCCGCAACACTACTTTCTTTACATCAAGAAGCTGAAACACAAGAATCAGCTGTTGATTTTGTAGCTGCCCCACAAGAACCATCTATTTCAGTTGTGACTGTTACACAAAAACCAGTCATCCGTCTTGATACACCCATGACATATCAACAACCAGAACCAACAATGGCCTCTCTCTTACAAGAGAACGAGTTCCTAAGATCCAAACTGGAAGCCTACAAGAAAGAGCTGGTAATGGTAAAGGAAACCTTTGACAGGGAACTTTAATTGTATACCTTAGCTCTCATAGTGGCCATGACAGAGGAAAACACAAAAGATGATCAGTGTAGAGAGTATATGTGCAGCCAATGTGGGAATATTTATTATCAAGCAGGCTACAAAGTGGTTCAAATCCCAATGCCTGGAGCTTCCCTTGCACCTACAACTTTTGTAGTTAAAGAAGAAGAACACCCTATTGTTACATAAGAACCAGTAGGACCTTCAAAACTTAAAAAAAATGAACCTTGGCCTACAACAACTGCTACATCTGAAGCTCCTATTTTCATTAGCAACGCTGTTCAAACTCTACCTATTGATGAATCTGCCCCTCCTAGCAAGATCAGTACCCCTACTTGTGTGGAACAAGCCACTCAAACTCTACCTCAGCATACCACCTGCGATGCCAAAACACAAACTCAACCATGGAATGAGCAGGTAATGATGAACAAATGGAAAAAGGATTCTGCTATCACACAAGACAAAAATCTGCAGGAGCATAGACTACTTTGGCTAAACCACATCTATTCAAACTGGGAATATTTGGAGAAAATACACAAAGAATCTTGTTCCCATAAGAATCAGAATGAGGAGTTAAAAAGCAAATTGCTCCTGATGTTTGATTTAGTACAAAAATGTTTGGCTGCTAGGAAACCATCCTCAAATTACTCTCTTTTCCTTATAGAATGACTTGCATTTTTTCAGATTAAATCAATCAAAGAAGGCAGACCCTATGCAGTGTTCAAACCACAAGATTTTGTTAAAACTTTTGCAGAAGCCTCTACTATTGATCAGCATCTACTATGTGAAGTATATCTTAATAATGAGGCCATCACTGAGAATGGACATCTTAACCTTAGCCCTCTTGTTGGTGATATCCAGATTCGGGCACTTGTCTCCTTCCTTACCAACCAGATTACATGGCAGAATGATTTTCTAGCTGCCAAGCACAATGAAGATAACTGTCTCCTCTAGATACAGCTGGAACCACAGAACGTTGCCACCTTTGTTGCGGAATATTATCAATTTTTGAAGAAACCAGGGATGACTCAATACATACGGAAACTACAGGCAACAGTACTTCAGGATTGTCAACAGTTTATTAAATCCACAAAGACTACTTCCCTAAAAGAAAATAACATGTTTTGGAAACAATCTTCTGAGAAAAGGCAAGAGCACAATCCCTTTAGTCCTACCAATCTTGAGACAACAATCTCCCGGGTACCTAGTTACATCAAATGTGTCCAACAATGCGCTGAAAACTGGATAGGTTATCAGTTCCATTTTCCCATTATGTGGATGCCAGTAGAGAAGTACCAAGTTCATCATAAGCTTCCCAAGAAGGTTGAAGCAGCAACCTGGCAAAGGCTACAACAGGTTCAAGGATTCAGAGCCCCAACAGACAGTACTTTCTATAGCTACTGCTTAAGTAATTTGCATGCCTAGAGTCGGCATCTGGATTCTGATTTAGATTGAAGTTGCCTAAGTACATGCAACCTTTTTAGTTGGGGGGATGTTAGGAACCTATAATGTACCTTTTTGCTCATACTTTTTGCTATCATTACATACTTTTCCCACTCATATTTAAGCGTACATTATCACATTAATCTATTTTTCCCAAAGGTATATAACGTTTCTTCTCTTTTTTATATGTTTAATTCGTTTTACATATCATTTTACATTACTTTCATACTTAGCCACTAATCAGAAATATATAGTTGCTAAAACAGTTTGAAGACTACAGTTAAATTATTGTTGTTGCTCGAACACCAGGTTGCTGAAAGTCAAACAGTACACAACTCCCGTTGCTGAAATAGTATGTGATTTGCGATGATGAAACAGTATTTACAGTAGTAACAAGAAATATCGATGTTGACCACATTGCTGAAACAAAAAAATCGTATGCAAATCCCGTTGCTGAAACAGTCTGTGATTTGCGATGCTACAACAACATTTACAGCAGTAACAAGAAAAGATAATTAAAAGAGTTGTTACACCGGCCACAACAGTTGTACCTCAAAGTCAACACCATTACAACCATTGTTGCTACTTGAAGACCATGTTGCTGAAATAGTCAACAGTACGCAAATCCCATTGCTGAAACAGTCTATGATTTGCGATGCTGAAACACACACAACAGTAACAAGAAAAGATAATTAAAGAAGTTGTTACACTGGCTGCAACAGATGTACCTCAAGCCAACACCATTACAACCACTGTAACAACATTTTTCTAAGAAATATCATAATATCCTATTCCAGCATAGAATATTAGATCAGACCAAGAATAGGATTTGTATGTACACATGTAATTTTATGCTTAATTATATTAAGAGGATTCTCCTCTTTAAATAAGGGAGAAATCAACATTAGAGGGAGATTACGAAAGGCTTAGCTAGAAAGGAATTACAGAGAAGGTGCGTGTTCGCTTTGGATATTGTAACTTGACACATTTGATAGATGAATAAAAGATCATTCTGAGCATTTCTTCTTAGTTCCTTTCATTTCTGGGGAATCTTGTGAGAAGGAGAGGGCCCACCTTCTTCACAAGATTCACCCATTAGTTTCTGTGGTCCTCTGGTATTCAAGTTGGTGCTTGAATATTTGGAGTTGTATCTTCCATCTAGTTGTGGCTAGAAAATAAGGTGGCAGGGTGGTGCTAGGGAAAACACAGAGTTTTCTATATGCAAGTTGGTGCTTGTATAAGTCCAGTTGGTGTTGGAACACTCAGGAAGTTGATGCTTCCTTCTAGTGGGTGCTACATAAATAAGAGAGTTGGTTCTCTCAACAATTTGGAGCTTGTAAAATAGAGCTTTTAGCCTCACGTTGAGTTGGTTCTCAAATATAGATGATGTACAGAACTTAAAATATTTCCTATCATTCGAAGAAGAAGAGGTTTTCTCCCTTTATGGGTTTCCTTGTGAAAATATATCTCTGTGTATATCTTATGTGTGACTGATGTTCATTATTTATGTTGTTCATATCTTGTATAATATTGATGGTCACCTAGAAGAAACTAAAAATGGTTTGAATAAGTCATAAATTGTTTAAGCACAGTAACAACTGATTCACCCCCCCCCCTCTTAGTTGTCTTAGTAATTTAAACAACTAGGGAAAAAATGGTTGAATGGAAACTTAAGGGTATTTTCTACAACTGTGATGAAAAATATTTTCTAGGGAATAAATGTAAAGATCAAAATCTTTTTATGACGATTTCTAAGGAGATTTTGTAAGAGGATGGTCATGCTTCCCCTCCAGAAGCACTTCCCCAAGCCAGTTATCATAGCTCTCCCTTTGATGAACCAAAACTTCAACCACTCATTTATTTGAATTCTCTCATTAGTATATTTGCTTCCCAAACTCTTAAGTTAATTGTCTATCTTAAGAATAGGAAGTTCATTATCCTCGCTGACAATGGTAGCACCCATTATTTTATTCGTCACCAAATTTCCCAAGAGATCCTTTACTATATATGTACAGTCAAAAAATACAAATCATGATTTCTAATGGCGATTCCATGAAATTTGGGTGTCATTGTGAAAATGTGCTTGGGTAAATTGGTCATTATCTCATGAAATCACACATGCTTGTTGTTAACATGGATGATTGTGACATTATTTTGGGTGTTGGATGGTTAGACACAGTAGGCCTCATCACCATGGAATTCAAGGAATTATCCATGAGTTTCCAACAAGATGGACAACACTACCAGTTCCAAGGCATCACAGTTGGTTCCCCTGAGATCATCAATTCACATCAAAAGGAGAAACTCCTTGAAAAAGATCATTCTGGCATTATTTCCCAATTCCATGCCATTCAAGAAGTTGAGACTCCCTCACTCAATGTTCATTCTGGCATGCATATTATCCTCTCCAAACACCACTCATACAACCCCCAAGGACTCTGACCTTCCCATGGCCCCCATGATAATTCCATTCCACTTGTCCCTGATATTCTTCCTCCCAATGTTTTCCCTTATCATCACCCATTTTCCATGAAAAATGAAATTGAGAAAATTATTCAAGAATTGTTAGTTGTGGGTGTCAACCATCCCATTACAAGCCCTTATTATTCCCTCGTATTCATGGTACTCAAGTAAGAAGGTACCTAGTGCGGATGCCTTAATTTTTGATCCCTCAACAAAATTACCATCAAAGATAAATTTCCCATTCCCATCATCGATTACGTTTTGGATGAACTGAGTGGTGCTCAATTCTTTACCAAACTTGATCTACATTTAGGTTGCCACCAAATGAACATGAAGGAGGCATATATTCACAAAAATTCATTTCATACTCATGAAGGCCAATATGAGTTCTTGGTCATGCCATTTGGCTTGTGTAATGCACCCTCCACTTTCCAAAGCCTCATGAATCATGTCTATTGCCCTTTCCTCTATCATTTTGTACTATTCTTCTTTGATGATATACTCATTTATATTAAAAATTGGCAAGCCCATTGTGCCCATGTGGGCCAAGTCTTAATGTTACTGTCGGTGTCAACTCTTTCTCAAATATTCTAAATGTGCCTTTGGAGATTTTGATGTAGAGTACCTAGGCCATATTGTTGGTAAGTATGGTGTCTGTGTGGACCCTAAGAAAATAGAAGATACGAAGGATTGACCCCACCCTAAAACTGTTAAAAGTTTATGTGGTTTCCTAGGTTTAACTATCTATTATAGAAAATTTGTTCAGAATTATGAAAAAATTGCAAACCGACTTGCTACTCTCCTTAAAAAGAATGTTTTTAGCAGGAATATGACTCTTGATCAATACTTCTATGATTTGAAAGATATTATGGGTACCACTCCCATTCTGTCACTTCCTGACTTCACAAAGACCTTTGTTTTGGATTGTGGCGCTTCTAGGAAAGGCATTGAGGAAATTCTCATGCAGGATGGTAGACCTTTGGCCTTCACTAGGAAACAACTTTTAAAGAGAGACTTAGTTAGGTCCATCTATGAAAAGGAAATGTTGGATATTTTTCATGCAATGGATCTCTAGCATCCTTACTTGCTTGAACAATGCTTCCAAATTAAAATTGATCATCGCAGCCTTAACTATTTTCCAGAACAAAGAATTTCATCCCCTAAGCAATATAATTCATTGACCAAAATGTTCATCTATGATTATGATATCATTTACAATAAGGGAAAAGAAAATGTGGTTGTCAATGCTCTTTCAAGGAAATATGAAGAAAAACAGTCCCTCTTTTCACTCTCCTTCATTGTAGTTGATTGGATAAAGGTCATTTTCTAAGAATGGTTCCAAGATCCCAAACTTTCTATTTTTATCCAAAAATTGCAATAACACCCTCATGCATCTCCGTGATACTCTTGGAAAAATGAGGATATTTGCTATAAAGGCCACCTATATTTGAGAAAATAGTCCCACTTTAATTCCATTGTGATCTATGAACTTCATTATTCACCTATAGCAAGGCATTCTCGCTTTCACACAACATATGAACTAATCAAACATTCATTTTTCTACAAAGGCATGAAGCAGGACATCCACACTTTTGTGGCTGAATGTGATACTTTCCAACACAACAAGGGATAAACCATCAAAAATCTAGGCACACTAAAACCTCTCCCTATTCCAAATGCTATTTAGACATATATCTCTATGGAATTCATTGATGTCTTACCCAAATCGGGTAATAAATTAGTCATCATGGTTGTGGTCGATCGCCTTTCCAAATATGCTTTTTTTTGTTCCCTCCAACACCCATTCAAAGCCTCCACAGTGGTTCAAGATTTTATGGAAAATATCTTCAAGCTCCATGGAATGCCCCACTCTATAGTATCCAATTGTGATCCAACTTTCACAAGCAACTTTTGGAAAGAATTTTTCAGGATCCAAGGCACCCAATTCCATCTCAACACTGCCTTTCATTTCGATATTGATGGTCAAACCAAACTATTCAATAAGTGATTGGAAGAATATTTGCGGTGATTTTCCTTTGAATGACAATCTCAATGATATCATTGGTTATCTCTAGTTGAATGGAAATGAAATACATGTTACCTTGGTTCTTAAAGAAGGTGATTAGAACCAAGTGCCAACTACAAACTAGTCTCCCATAACTGGATGAGGAATAATCCATTTGATTGCAGCCACAAGCGACCCAACATGAGCATTGTATTTGTCCGCACACTATTCCATAAGTTTTAGTACAATGGAAGGATAAACCACCTGAGGATGCCACATGGGAGTTGATGACCATTCTATAGAAATTCCCACATCTAAAGTTTTGAGGACAAGGCTATTCTTTAAGGGGGAGGTCATGTTAGGGTCCTAACCTCCCTATCCACTGAAGTAGATAGAATAATATTTTTTGTTATTCTATAAAGGTCATCATCAGGAAATAAGGCCTATTTAATAATGTGAACATGTCTAATCTAAGAAGACTTACTAGAAGGTTTTTCCTCTAGAATGTTCTTGCTCTAGAATGTTCTCTAGGAGATAGAAATAGTATAAATAGGAGTAGAAAGGATGGAAAAAGTTTTCATGGAAATCATTTGTACTAGAGTTCTTCTCTGTTGGAGGTTTCCCCCTTGAAGAGGTGCATGCAATTTTATTTCAAGATAATAAAGGTATCATCATTTGGATCTATATTTTCATTGTGATTATTGTTTTGTCTCTTTCTGTTAACTAATTTTGGTAATAATTCTTCTACTTCTCTGCATATTTCCATATAGTAACATACAATATCAGAGGTTTGTTAAATGGTTTTAAATATTGAAAAAAACTCTTAAATGAATGTGGAGCTGACACATATACACAAGGTAGTATGGTGGTATTAGAGCTTTGTGCTATCTTAACCTCGTGATCACCTCAACCTCTGAAATGCATATACATCATTGATCTACTCCCTATCTCTTCTGCCAAATATCAGTAGTGGTTATGAAAAGGGTCTGGGATGGGAACCACCCATCCCCTCCTCCAAAGAATGAGAACAAGGTGGAGGGATAGAAGTAGAGGTGGGACCCTTGTCCATCTATGATTAGTCAAGCAGTGTCATGTGGTAACCAGTACGATTGGGGTCCCATATTTAATAAATTTATATGTTAAACTGTAGAGGAAAAGGAAAGAAGAAATAAGAGAGAGTAGGTGTGGAGAGGAAGATGATGAAGTAGGGACAAGGTGGATAGAAAGAGTCCAATTTTATAGTTTTGAAATTTAATTTGTTTTTCTATTCAATTTTGACATTTTAAAATTAAAATTTATATTTTGAAAAATTCACTTTTACATTTTAAAAATATCAATTTTAACTTATTTCTAAGAGAGGTTAGACTATAGTAAGTGTTATCACATATAGTTGTCAACTATTGCAGTTTGTCCAATTTCGTGGTCTGCATAGGAAGCGTCCGAGCATAGCATGTAGAGAAGCTCATTTTGGGCTTAAAATAGAAACATGCGGGCTCAGTTTTGCAACGGAGGAGATCCCCTCTGAAGATCAGATTAGTGACCCTCGGGTATTCAGAGTTTCAGAATTTCATGAAGTATAGCACCATGAAAAGAGCCGAACCCCAAAGTAAGCATGATTCGTTCATTTTGAGGGGGACAGGTGGCAACCAATTCAAGTGTTCAGGGAAATGAGCTTCGGGATTGTTGAAGTGAGAAGTGCAGAGAACTTTCGAAGAGTCGAAGCTTGAAATATCGATGCAATCATGGACCATTGATCCCAAAATCAGCAGGGAGTCATTGATCTTAGTAGTAGTGCCTCCCAAAGTCCCGAAGTGGTCGAAGTCCCAAAGTGTTGAAGCACGTGGCAATAAATCCTTCGCTTCAGGGGTTTTTCCTCCACGATTTTTTTCATGTTTCACTTTCAAAACACCCAAAGAACGAAGGCCTGAAGTAATTCTCAGTAGTCCCATTCCATAAATCCATGCGTCGCCAGATCTAGAACTCCAGGTAAAATCACAGAAGGCAAACGAGGTTTGAGATTTGATTTTTCTGGAGCCCGGAGACCCGAAGGAGATGTTAGTCATTGATTGAGAAGGGAGAAGAAGGGTCATTGATCTGGTTGAAGGGGTCAAAGTTTCAAAGCAGGAGAAAAACCAATGATTCAAGAGGATACACATCAATAGATTTCCATCTCTGTGTAAAAGCACTGAAGGCAAACAAGGTTTGAGATTTGATTTCTCCGGAGTCTGGAGACCCGAAGGGATCTCGGTCGTTGATTAGCGAGGTCCACGCATCATCAGATCCATGGCTTCGGGGGATTTTCTCAAAGGAAAAGGAGGTCTGAGGTTTTAAAAGTCCAAAGACCGAATCGCGAAACAAATCTTAGTCGTCGATTCGAAAGTGGAAGATATGATCCATTGATTTGAAAAGGGCAGATTTGAGCCGCTGATAGTGAAACCTCATCCAAGATCATGAGGTCGATGGTCATGCTAAATTGTCTGTTCAAAATAAGCTCGGGTTTTAAAATATTGAGGGCGGACCACAATCAGAACCACTATTTTGGGAAAGGGACACGTGGCATCTTGTGGTGAATTGTGGGGACAAAAGTAGTTTGCTTTCAAATTGTCCTTGGTCATGCTCGCAATCATGCAATTACGTGAGGTCATGGCCCTAGGTCACATCTAAAATGGAGCCAAAATAAAAGGATCTAGAGCCCACGTCCTGGAGCGCCAAGTACATGGTGGCCCCCTAGGCATTTTGTCTCGTTGTGTTCCCAAGAGAAGGAAGTTAATGAAAATAGAGTTAGTTGTTGAAACCTCGGCTCACTCCATAAATATAAGCCATGGAAGGTCCGGTTGTGGGGATTGAACTGTCAGTCCATGGTACCACTGTGGAAATATTTCCCTGAAAAATCCATGTCGATATGAGCTCGCGTCTGACAGAGGGATACATGCAGAGTCTAACAGAACACTGCTTAGACACAATGCTTTGAACGTAGTGTTCAGATCACACTCCTAATAGTCGGGGACTGTTCTGAGTATAAATAGATAGTATTAATATGTTGTTATTGTGGTCAAATGGTTGAGAAGAGCTCCCTATTTTTTAATGTCTTGATGCCAAAACTATTCTCTGGTTATGTATCAGATTTGAGACTTTTAGATTAATAGAAGTAAACCTCTTTTCATCTCTTTATAAAAACTGTGCGAAAACACACAGACATGGAGGATCCAGTCGAGGGTTGTTATGTTGTTGTAATGTAGGTTTGATTGCAATGGTATCATGATAAGTTTTAGTCAGATTCCTTGCGATATTTTCCCCTCTTACATTGAATGGCTCGAGCATGGAGGATCCAGTCAAGTTGTTGTAGCTGCATGGTGATGTAGGTTTGATCATTATGTTGTTGTGACTGTGTTGTTTGGACATATTTTAGTGTCTGAAGCTTGAGCTTAAGAGTGATCTTGAATCTGAGTTTTTCTTCTCAAAGTTGCTTGAAGGCCTGATTCTCATGGCAGTCTGTCCACCTTTCTTACTAATTCTTCCCTCTGCTCACACTTAAACTCAATTCACTGACTGAAGTTAGTTGTGGCCCTCACTTCCCTATGCATTTATTATCCAGTTTTGTGTTGAAATTCATTCATATATTGAGTTTTTTCCATTGAACTCCACTCAAATAAAACTGACATCCACAAAAAACTCTGATGGGTACTGGGATTATCCTCTTGCAATATGAGGGTGACTTTCAGTGCTAACATTCTTGGTGTTGTTGCCGGGGAACAAATTGAAGAATTTTCCCTGGGATAGAATGATGACGAGCTTCTGATTTTGAAGGTGCATAAGACATAAGAACCATTGAAGATTGGAACTTGCACCTGGCGACTCTAAAATCAAAGACTCCAATGGGGGAGGATATTGTTGACAGAAAAATAACCATACCGAAGGGGAAGACTAGGTATCAGTTTATGAGTTTTATTCTTGAAATCATGTTCTTGTTTATCATCTCATTTCTCTCTCTCCCTTCACATAAAAAGAGGATTATCCTCTGCTTTGTCTATTCAGATGATTACAGGCCTTCCTTTATTTATCCATCCTTGGAAGAAGAAAACATGCCCTCTTCTTGTGTTGTAAATACCAATCTCGTGTCTTCACCTCTACCTATTCATAAAAGTGAGATCTGTATTGCAACTCCTCTTGAAATTGATCACCCTTGTAGCCCCAAGGAGGTTGAAAATAATTCACAGTATTCTCAAATCTCGTTACCCTCCATTATTACTATTAAGCCTTTACACAAACTCGTTAATCCTCATGATCAACATACTTCTTTTCAAATTAAAATAAGAAATAAGTTGTTTAAACCTTTAAGTTTGCCACATGACCTTCATCCTTATCCTCATTATTCCTTTGAGTATCTTCCTCGGTTTTCTAAAGAGGATCATATTACAACTGAGAGGCATTTGGAGGCCTTTGAGAGCTTTGTTGATCAGTTTGAGATTGTTCATGATGATGTTTCCATGAGTTTGTTCTCACAATCCCTGTCTGGAGATGTTATTGTGTGGTTTATATGTCTAGAAGTCGGTTCTATTGGCTCCTGGATTGAGCTATGCCATGCATTTTTAAAGTGTTGGGGTGAGAACAAGTCCCTTGATCAATATTGTTTTGAGTTTCATGCCTTGAGGAGAGGGGAAGACGAAGCCTTGGCTATCTTCAACAAGAGGTTTTACAGTGTTTATCATAGTATGCCTATGGAGATTAGACCCACAAAGACTACTACCATGGTGTACTATGTCATGGCTCAGCATCCAGAGCTGGTCCTTCTCCTGAGAGAGAGGAAATATTCATCGTTAAGACACCTATTTGAAGATTCTGAAGAAGTCGAAGAGAACATCAGGGCTAGCAAGGGGGTTCATATGCAAGCATATATTGAAAACTTGCATGTGCCTAAGGAACAAGATGGTCAACATGTTTTAGATTCTGAGAAATAAGATAGTGATTATGAATCAGAGCTAGAACAACAACAAGGAAAAGAGAGTGCAACTGTTGATGATCGAGAGTTTTTTTCGAAGGAGAAGGGAGGTTTTTTATTTGCAAGTAGAGAGGCATTTATAGAGGAGCAACATGGTCTTCTAAACCAGCCAAGATTCTATCACATGATTCATGATCCTATGGCTATACACATGGAATCATATGTTTCAGATTTTGATGATTTTCAAGAGAATACCACAGAACCTTTTCCTTTATACATTGAGGAAAAACATTGTGTGGAAATCCACCATTTTGTTCCTACAGAAGACAAAGGGAAGATCTTTCCCATGTTTCTTGTTTATGATGATTATGATTATGATCCTTAGGAGAGTCATGAAGAAGAAGAGGGAGAACCAAATGTGTAGATCATATCTTGCCCAGAGCTTGCAAATGAGCAACCATCACCTGACATCAGTCAACTTGCATCAGTCATTTGCTCACCCATGCTTGCCAGAGACATTCAGCCATGTGTGAGAAACTATAAGACAAAGCATGTTTTTTGTTACCAGCCCAATGGAATTTTCTATTTTCTCAATGAACCTGTAAGGGAGTACATGGATTTGCATTTCCTTCATGTCTTGGAGCCACTCAACTTTATCCTGACTTCGGCACTGGGACGAGAGATGAAAATAATAATCATTTTGTTGTCACAGTTGAATTGTTTTTTTTCGATCAGTGACAGACTAAACAAGTTTTTATCTAGGGAGTTGCTTGAATGGTTATGGCGGAATTTTGCTTTCACCTAGCACTTTGTAAAAATCAATTAGTCTAGGAATGTACATAAATAAGCTCCTCCTGGAGCCCATGTATTTTTATTTAATTTTTAGGATAGTGTGCTTGTAGACTTTTAATCCTCAGCAGGATGTTTTTTTAGCATGACTCCATAGCCCAATGCAGAAGGAAAATGGAATTACTTGTTCTTGGCAGCTCGCAGGGAGCATGCCATCCCATGTGGAGCCAAAATTTATCAAATATAGTTGTCAAGGGTTGTAGGTTGTCCAAGTTCATGGTCTGCATAAGAAGCGTTCGAGCGCAACATGTAGAGCAACTCATTTCGGGCTTAAAATACAAACAATCAGGCTTGGTTTTGCGATGACCCTATGAGGATCAGATTAGTGGACACCGGAGGGGTATTCAAAGTTTCAAAATTTCATGAATTATAGCGCCATGAAAAGAGTCAAACCCCGAAGTAAACATGATTCGTTTATCTTGAGGGGGATAGGTGGCAGCTGATCCAAGCGTTCAGGGAAATGAGCTTCGGGAATTTTGAAGTGAGAAGTCCAGATAAATTCCAAAGAGTTGAAGCCCAAACTACCGAAGCAATCGTGGACCATTGATCCCAAAATCAGTAGGGAGTCGTTGATATTAGCGGCAATGCCTCCCAAAGTCCCGAAGTGGCCGAAGTCACGAAGTGTCGAAGCACGTGGCAACAGATCCTTCACTTCGGGGGTTTTTCCTCCACGGTGTTTTTCATGTTTCACTTTGAAAACACTCAAATCACAAAGGCCCAAAGTAAGTCTCATCCATCTTATTTCAGAAAGCCACACGTCGCCAGATATAGAAATCTAGGTAAAATAACAGAAGGAAAGCGAGGTTTTAGATATGATTTTCCCAGAGCCCGAAGACCCGTAGAAGATCTCGGTCGTTGATCGATAAGGGAGCATAAAGGCCATTGATCTGGTTGAAGGGGTCAAAGTCCTGAAGCAGGAGAAAAACCATTGATTCAAGAGGATACGCATCAATAGATCGCCAGCTCCGGGTAAAAGAAGTGAAGGAAAACGAGGTTTGATATTTGATTTATCTGGAGTTCGAAGAGCCGAAGGGATCTCGGCCGTTGAATAGAAAGGGACACGCGTCATCAGATCCATGGCTCTAGGGGATTTTCTTGGAGGAAAAGGAGGTATGAGGTTTGAAAACTCCAAAGCTCGAATCACGAAATAGATCTCAGTCGTCAATTTGAAAGGGAACGATCTGATCCATTGATTTGAAAAGGGAATATTTGATTGATTGATTGTGAAGCCTCATCCAATATCATGAGGTCGACGGTCATGCTCAATTGTGGGGTCAGAAGAATCTCGGGTTTTAAAATATTGAGGGTGGGCCGCAATCGAAACCGCTATTTTGGGAAATGGACACGTGGCGTCTCGTGGTGAATTGCAGGGACAAAAGAAGTTTTCTTTCAAACCATCCTTGGTCGTGCCCACAATCATGCAATTACATGAGGTCATGGCCCTATGTCACATTTAAAAGGGAGCCAAAAGAAAAGGAGCTAGCGCCTGAGCCCTGGAGTGCCAAGTACGTGGCGTCCCCCTGGGCATTTTTTCTCGTTGAGTTCCCAAGAGAAGGAAGTTAATGAAAATAGAGTCGGTTGTTGAAACCTTAGCTCACTCCATAAATGGAATTCATGGAAGGTCCGGCTGTGGGGACTGAACCGTCAGTTCGTGGTACCCCTGTGGATAGATTCCCCTGCAAAAACCATGCAGATCTAAGATTGCATCTAACAGAGGGATACATGCAGAGTTTAACAGAAGATTGCTCAGATGCAATGCTTTGAATCTAGTGATCTGATCACACTACTGATAGTCAGGGACTGTTCTGAGTATAAATAGATAGTTTTAATATTTTTTTATGGTGGTCAACTGGTTGAGCAGAGCTCCCTATTTTGTAATGTGTTGATGCCAGAATTGTTCTCTGGTTATGTATCAGATTTGAGACTTTCAGATTAATAGAAGTCAACCTCTTTTCATATCTTTGTAAAAACTATGCTAAAACACTCAGGCAAGGAGGATCCAGTCGAGGGTTGTTATGTTGTTTAATTTAGGTTTGATTGCACCAGTATCGTGACCATTTTTAGTGAGCTTCCTTGTGATCTTTTCCCCTCTTACACAAAATGGCTTGGGCATGGAGGATCCAGTAGATTTTTTGTAGCTGCATGGTGATGTAGGTTTGATCATTGTGTTTTTGTGACTGTGTTGTTTGGACATATTTCAGTGT
This sequence comes from Picea glauca, assembly GCA_000966675.3. Taxonomy (NCBI): domain Eukaryota; kingdom Viridiplantae; phylum Streptophyta; class Pinopsida; order Pinales; family Pinaceae; genus Picea; species Picea glauca. The sequence goes on from JZKD02S1670758.1 coordinate 349,185, forward strand.
CTGAAGCTTGAGCTTAAGAGTGATCTTCAGTCTGATATTTTCTTATGCAAGTTGCTTGAAGGCCTAATGCACATAGAATGACAACGAGCTTATGATTCTGAAGGTGCATCAGACATCATAACCATTGAAGATTGCAACTTGCACCTGGTGACTCCACAATCAAAGACTCTACTCGGGAGGATCCCCTTCACAGAAATATGACCATACCGAAGGGGAAGACCAGGTATCAATTTATGAGCTTTATTCTTGAAATCCTTTTCTTGTTTATTAGCTCATTTTTCTCTCTCCCTTCACATATAAAGAGGATTATCCTCTGCTTTGTCTATTCATATGATTATAGGCATTCCTTTATGTATCCATCCTTGGAAGAAGAAAGCATGCCCTCTTCTTGTGTTGTAGATACTGATATCGTGTATTCACCTCTGCCTATTCATAAAAGTGAGATTTGTATTGCATCTCCTCTTGAAATTGATCACCCTTGTAGCCCTGAGGAGGTTGAAAATAATTAACAATCTTCTAAAATATCGTTACCCTTCATTATTCCTGCTGAGCCTTTCCATCAACTCGTTAATCCTCGTGATCAACCCACTACTTTTCAAATTAAAATCAGAAATAAGTGGTTTAAACCTTTAAGGCTTCCACATGACCTTCATTTTTATCCTCGTTATTCCTTTGAGTATCTTCCTCGATTTTCTGGAGAGGATCATATTACAACTGAGAGACATTTGGAGGCCTTTGAGAGATTTGTCGATCAGTTTGAGATTGTTCATGATGATGTTGCCATGAGGGTTTTCTCACAATCGCTGCCTGGAGATGTTGTTGTGTGGTTTAGATGTCTAGAAGTCGGTTCTATTGACTCCTGGACCGAGCTATGCCATGCATTTTAAAATTGTTGGGGTGAGAACAAGTCCCTTGATCAATACTGGTTTGAGTTTAATGCCTTGAGGAGAGGGGAAGAGGAATCCATGGTTGTCTTCAACAAGAGTTTTTATAGTTTTTATCATAGTATGCCTATAGAGATTAGACCCACAGAGACTTCTACCATGCTGTACTATGTCATGGTTCAACATCTAGAGGTGGTCCTTCTCCTAAGAGAGAGGAAATTTTCATCGTTAATACACTTGTTTGAAGATGCTGAAGAAGTTGAAGAGAACATCAGGGCTAGCAAGGGGGTTCATATGCAAGCATATCTTGAAAAATTGCATGTGCCTAAGGAAGAAGACTATCAACATGTTTCAGATTCTAAGAAAGAATATAGTGATTATGAATCATAGATGGAACAAAAACAAGGAAAAGAGACTGCAGCTGTTGATGATCGAGAGTTTTTTTCAAAGGAGAAGGGAGGTTTTTTATTTGCAAGCAGAGAAGCATTTACAGAGGAGCAACCTAGTCTTCTAAAACATCCAGGAATTTGTCACATGATTCATGATCCTATGGCTATACACATGGAATCATATGTTTTAGATTTTGAGGATTTCCAAGAGCATACCACAGAGCGTTTTCCTCTATACATTGAGGAAAAGCATTGCGTGGAAATCCGCCATTCTGTGCCTACAAAAAACAAAGGGCAGAGCTTTCTCATGTTTCTTGTTTATGATGATTATGATTATGATCCTTGGGATAGTCATGAAGAAGAAGAGGGAGAACCAAATGTGCAGTTCATATCCTACCGAGAGCCTGCAAATGAGCAACCATCACCTGGGACCAGTCAGCCTGCATTAGCCATTCGCTCACCCATGCTTGCCAGAGACATTCAACCATGTGTGAGCAGTTGTAAGACAGAGCATGTTTTATATCACCAGCCCAGTGGATTTTGTCATTTTCTCTATGAACTTGTAAGGGAGTACATGGCGTTGCATTTCCTACATGTCTTGGAGCTGCTCAGCTTTATCCCAACTTCAACATTGGGAGGAGAGTTGAAAAGCGTAATCATTTTGTTGTCACAGTTGCATCGTTTTTATTTGATTAGTGACAGATTAAACAAGTTTGCAGCTAGGGAGTTGCTTGAATGGCTATGGTGGAAGTTTTATTTCACCTAGCGCTTTGTAAAAATCAATTTGTCTAGGAATGTACATAAATAAGCTCCTCCTAGAGCCCGTGTATTTTTCTTTCGTTTTTAGGATAGTGTGTTTGTCGGCCTTTAATCCTCAACAACATGTTTTTTGAGCATGACTCCATAGCCTAATGCGGAAGGTGATTGGAACTACTTATTCTTGGCAGCTCGCAGGGAGCATGCCATCCCCTATGGAGCCAAATGTTATTACATATAGTTTCCAATGGCTGCAGGCCGTCCAAGTTCATGGTCTGCATAGGAAGCGTCCGAGCGCAACATGCAAAGAAACTCATTTCGGGCTTAAAATACAAACAGGTGGGCTCAATTTTGCGACGACGGAGATCCCCTATGAGGATCCGATTAGTGGCCCCTGGGTATTCAGAGTTTCAGAATTGCACGAAGTATAGCACCATGAAAATATCTGAACCACGAAGTAAGCATGAGTCGTTGATCTTGAGGGGGATAGGTTGCAGTCGATCCAAGTGTTCGGGGAAATGAGCTTCGAGAGTTTTGAAGTGAGAAGTGCAGAGAACTTTCAAAGAGTCGATGCCTAAACTCCCGAAGCAATCGTGGACCATTGATCCCAAAATCAACAGGGAGCCATTGATCTTAGAGACAGTGCCTCCCAATGTCCCAAAGTGGCCGAAGTCCCGAAGTGTCGAAGCACATGGCAGTAGATCCTTCACTTCAAGGGTTTTTCCTCCACGGGTTTTTCATGTTTCACTTTCAAATCACCTGAATCTCGAAGGCCCGGTGTAAGTCTTAGCCGTTTGATTCCAGAAAACCACACGCCGCCAGATCTAGAACTCTGGGTAAAAGCACATAAGGCAAGCGAGATTTGAGATTTGATTTTCCTGGATCTTGGAGACCTGAAAGAGATCTCGATCGTTGATCGAGAAGGGAGCAAAAGGGTTGTCGATCTGGTTGAAGGGGTCAAAGTCCCGAAGCAGGAGAAAAACCATTGATTCAAGAGGATACGAGTCAATAGATCTCTAGCTCTGGGTAAACGCACTGAAGGAAAACAAGGTTTGAGATTTGATTTCTCCAGAGTCCGAAGATCCGAAGGGAACTCGGCCATTGATCATTAAGGGACACGCATTATCATATTCATGGCTTTGGGGATTTGCTCGAAGGAAAAGAAGGTCTGAGGTTTGAAAAGTGCGAAGCCTGAATCGTGAAACAGATCCCAGTCGTCGATTCGAAAGGGGAAGATCTGATCCATTAATTTGAAAAGGGACGATTTGAGTCGCTGATCATGAAGCCTCATCCAATATCACGAGGTCGACAGTCATGCTTAATTGTGGGGTCGAAAGAAGCTCGGGTTTAAAAGATTGAGGGTGGGACACAATCAGAACCACTATTTTGGGAAAGAGACATGTGGCATCTCATGGTAAATTGTGGGGACAAAAGCAGTTTCCTTTCAAGTCCTTGGCCATGCCCGAAATCACACAATTACATGAGGTCATGGGCCTAGGTCACATTTAAAAGGGAGGAAAAAAAAAAGGAGCTAGCACCCAAGCCCTGGAGCGCCAAGTACGTGGCATCCCCCTGGGCATTTTGTCTCGTTGAGTTCCCAAGAGAAGGTAGTTAATGGAAATATAACCGATTGTTGAAACCTCGGCTCACTCCATAAATGGAAGGCATGGAAGGTCCGGCCATGCAGACTGAACCATTAGTCTGTGGTACCCCTGTAGACATATTTCCCTGCAAAAACCATGCTAATCTGAGCTCATGTCTGATAGAGGGATACATTCAGAGTCTAACAGAAGACTGCTCAGACACAATGCTTTAAATGTAGTGATCAGATCACACTCCTGATAGTCGGGGACTATTCTGAGTAAAGATAGATAGTTTTAATATTTTGTTATGGTGGTCAATTGGTTGAGCAGAGATCCCTATTTTCTAATGTTTTGATGCCACAACTGTTCTCTAGTTATGTATAGGATTTGAGACTTTCGGATTAATAGAAGTCAACCTCTTTTCATCTCTTTGTAAAAACTATGCTAAAACACTCGGGCATGGAGGATCCAGTCAAGGGTTGTTATGTTGTTGTAATGTAGGTTTGATTGCAATGGTATCGTGACCATTTTTAGTCAGCTTCCTTGTGATATTTTCCCCTCTTACACTGAATGGCTTGGGCATGGAGGATCCAGTCGAGTTGTTGTAGCTGCATGGTGATGTAGGTTTGATCATTGTGTTGTTGTGACTGTGTAGTTTGGACATATTTCAGTGTCTAAAACTTGATCTTAAGAGTGATCTTGAGTCTATGTTTTTATTATGCAAGTTGCTTCAAGGCTTGATACTCATAGTAGTCTTGTCCATCTTTCTTACTAAGTCTTCCCTCTACTCACACTTAAACTCAATTCACTGACTGAAGTTAGTTGTGGCCCTCACTTCCCTGTGCATTTCTTGTCCAGCTTTATGTTGAACATCATTCATATACTGAGTTTTGTCCATTGACCTCCACTCATATAAAACCAACATCCAACAACAAAAACTCTTATACTGAGGGAATCTGAGGGTGACTTTCAGTGATAACAGTAAGTCCAAACTTGAAAAAATAAACATTATAAAAGAAAATTGAGAGTAAACTCTCCATGCAATAGAAATGGAACAATCAATGGAATACAATAAATGAATTGACGAGATCAATAAGCTTCGAGGAAATTGAGAATGCCATACACAGTCCGGAGTGTGGCTACAACAAAGTTGGCCAACATGAACATAGTCGATACACAATCTGGAGTGTGGCTCCAACAAAACTGGTCAACATGAACGTGGGAAAAGAATGCAATACACAATCTGGGGTGTGGCTGCAACATGCCATACACAATCTGGAGTGTGGCTGCAACAAAATTAACCAATATGAACGTGGGAAAAGAATGCCATACACACTCTGGAGTGTGGCTGCCACAAAATTGGCCAACATGAACGCAGGAAAAGGGCCAAGATTCGTGGTTTTGAAGATGGAGTTCAACTCCACATATTTAAACTTATCATGTCAGCGTTGGACATTAAAATTTAATAAAGATTAGGGTTTTTTTGTGCAGAAGTTTCCTAATACTTCATCAGAGATCGTCGGCATGGCCAACGCTTTCGGGGACATAAGTAACACCATCACTATCCACAACATAACTTGGGATCTGAGCTTCTAAATTTCAATATCATCAAATTGGGCATAACATGCATGTGATCAGCAGAGAGTTGCGTAAAGTATATTAAAATCAGATGAGAGTTGGGCACTTGCGACTCGTGGCCTAAGGAGAGGGGAGACCATGGCCAAACAAATGAATATCTTACTATTTATCTTTATATATAGAATTTCATCCCTCTAAAACAACTTTTATTGATCATAAAAACTAATTGAATCGTTCCTTATTTTTCGCTCGAAGATTAAAAAACCCTAAAATTGGACTCCATATTTTGATTCATTATTGGACTCCATAATGGTACCCACATAAATGCCACAGCTATGTGTCACGAAATGGATACCTGCGATAGGTTCTTTGAATGTGATCTCTATTAAATATAATATAACCTCAACAGTCTGACTGTACACTGCCAGCTGTTCTGGCCAGCTGTACTTTCTATTCTTGATTTGCTTGAGCCTATTTAGCTCAGCTATTTCCCATTGCATCGTACACTCTTCAGAACTTCTTCTCATTGTACTTCCTTCTTACATTCTAATATATTGTTTTCTGTTCTATTCTTTCTCTCTGCATTTCTTGCTTCACAATTTATCATGGTATCAGATCTTCAGTAGTAAGCCTCTTCACACAGTCTGGAGAGCAACACGATCCTCACAGTGCAGAGCTTCATGGATCTTGAGAGCACGCGACACAGTCTCTTTCACAAGGTTTGGAGAGTTGTCCTTCATACTCTTGAAAGATTCTCGCAGGAAACTTCCACGAGGAAGAAGACCGTCATACGCTCAAAATATCAGCGCAAGAAGCTCACACGTCGAAGCAGAGCGTACAACGCTCGAAAGAACGAGGAAGAAGAGAGTGCAGAAAGAAGAAACAGTAAATATTCTTGTAATCTTTTCAAGAATCATCAAGATTCATGAAAAAGAGTTGCAGGAGGTGAGAACTCTTGAAGAATTCGCTCAAATTCGTGGAAGATTGTTAAAGAAAGAAGAAGCGTTTAAAGAATTGCAGGAATTCTTCAAATCTGTCAAAGATTTTAGCAGAGGACAGAGAACTCGTGAAATTCTTTCAAATAATTGAAAGATTCACAAATTTTGTCTTCCGCAGGAGAAAATTCCTTCGAATGCAGCAAAGATTGCATCAAACACGCAAAGAACAGCCATTGTGGCCATAAGATTAGTCCTGCAAACGGATCCGAAGCAGGAAACCAGTTCAGAAGGGACGAGGAGAGCGCGGAAAAGGCGAAAGAGTTTCAGCCGTAAGATTTAGCACAAAGGACCGACAGCCATTTGATCAGCGAGAAGGTGCAGAAGGTTTAGTCCTCTAGAGCGCACAGGAGAAATTTTGACTTGTGAAGTCCTGACATCATCTGGACCGTTCATCAAGAGACACGTGGCGAGATTGCGACACTTCGCTGACTCGCAAGGTGTAAAGGTTAAAATACTGCCATGAGAATTCGCGAATCGCGAAATCACGAGTCATTCTGGACCATTGGATCGCGAAAGATCATGAGCCGTCGATCTTATCCCATCGCAAAATTGGTAATCGGGAGTTGGACGCGCAAAGGTGATTTCACTCCAAAAACTCCGATACGCGATATCGTGAAATCCCGAGAGGACTTGTGAGCCGTACATCTCAGAGGACAGCTGGCAGCAGATCCAAGTGTCGTCAAATCGGCATATCGGAGTTCGCGGTTTTGAAAGACCGTCGCAACAAGAGTTCTAAACTCGCGAAATCGCGATTCACGAAATAGCGATAAGATCACAGTTGTCCATTTGTTCAGACACATGGCGAACATCGAGGAAACCGTCAGCGTTTAGGCAACCAGGATTTTCAAGTTGACAGAAACTTTGGAGTCGCAAGTCGCGAAATCGCGAAACGACGAGGACTGTCCATCTTGAGGGGACGCGTGGCGTAAATCCGAGGACTCGGGAAAAGTCCCGAAAAGGAAAGGGCCATCAGCACATCGTGATTCGGTGTTTCGCGAATCCTGAGGACAAGAAACATGAGCATTTCGAAATTGCGAAGTCTGAAATCCCGACAGGAGGAAAGCTCCGTTTTAGGGCCCAGCTGACGTCATCTCGTCAAAACGAGGGATCGGGAATCTCCACGGTGAAACCCCCGAAGCAGACTTGAGTCGTCCATCTGTTGGGACGCGTGGCAGAGATCAAAGGAATCGAGAAAGTCTCGAAAGGAAAGCGCCATCGGCAAATCGGAGATCGGGGAATCGAGGAGTCAAAAGAGCTCGTCATCAGGGTTCACGAAGTCCCGATTCGCGATATCTCGATAAGATCTGGACCGTCAGAACACAGCAAGATCTGGACCGTTGAATAGTCCAAAGGCAAATTTCGTGTTTCGACAAATTGAAAGGCAAAAATCCGGAAAAGCCCGTAGCGCTTTAACATCAAGGCGCGTGGTCACATTGCACGGTGACTAAGGCCAAATTCAAGCTCGATAAGCTCCCTTTGACCATCGACAAATCGACGTTTCGGCGATCGGAGGTAAATATGAAATTTCACTCTATTTTTTCTGCAAATTTTTTTTTATGGCATCGTCTAGCAATTTAGGACCAACTCAGGGTCTGATTCTTCTTGGAAAGAATTACGAGTTTTCGTCTCTTCAGATGAGATCGTTCTTAAAAGAACAAGAGTGCTGGGATCCAGTGGATCTTGGATATGTGGAACCAAATCCAGTCGCCCTTTCTGCCATGACAAATCCGCAGAAAATTGCTCAGGCAAAACTGAGGAACAAAGAAAATAAAGCTAAATTTTGGATTCAAAATTCTGTGGATGATTCGATTTTCTCAAAAATCACAGGTGCTAGTACTTCAAAACAAGCCTGGGATATCCTTAAATCTTCCTACCAAGGAAATGACAGGGTCAAAACAGTTAAACTGCAGACCTTGAGGACGCAATTCGAGACTTTAAGAATGAGAGAGTCTGAAAATGTGGATCAGTTCATGACCAGAGTCATGGGCATCGTGAACCAGATCAGACTGACTGGCGAAACCATCACTGATCAATGCATTGTTGAGAAAATCCTCAGAAGTTTACCAAAGAAATTCGAAATGGTTGTAACAGCAATCCTTGAATCCAAGGATATGTCAAGTTTTTCAACAGATGAACTAATTGGTTCTCTGGTGACACATGAGAACAGACTGCATCTTACAAATGAGTCAATCTCCAATGCTTCCAAAACTCAATTCTCCTTCAGCAAAGGGAGAGGCAAAGGAAGAAGCATAGGTCACCAAGGAAGAGGGAGCAATCAAAGTAACCCTCACTACAGTGGAGGTAACAGACAACAGTATCCGAATCAAAATTTCCAAGGTCAAAGACAACAACAACAAAATCAACATCAGAATTTCTAGCCTCAAAGAGGCAGAGGAAGAAGATCAAATGAGAAATCAAGCATTCAATGCTATTACTGCAAAAAGTATGGGCACTATGAATCTGAATGCAGGAAGAAGCAAGCAGATCAGCTATCAGGCAGAGCACATGTGTCAAATCATATCGGTTGAAGAAAGCCTTGTATGGCTTAAAGAAAGCTCCAAGAGCTTGGTACAGCAGAATTGACACTTACCTGATCAAAAGTGGTTTCAGCAGAAGCCAAAATGAGCCAACTCTTTACACCAAAACAGATCAGCACGGTAAAATTTTGATTGTATGTTTATATGTTGATGACATGATCTATACAGGAAATCTTGAGTTAATAGATTTTAAACATGCCATGCAATCTGAGTTTGAGATGACAGATCTTGGCATAATGAAATATTTTTTAGGGATTGAGGTTAATCAATCAGCCAAAGGCATCTTTGTCTGTCAGCAAAAGTATGCAGCAGACATCATCAAAAGATTTCGCATGGAAGGATGCAATCCAACAGAAACCCCTATACCTTTAGGCACAAAATTGAGCAAGAATGATGAAGGTCCTACAGTGGACTCTACCTTGTACAAAAGTTTAGTAGGCAGTTTGTTGTATCTTACAGCAACTAGGCCTGACATTATGTATGCAGCCAGCCTTGTTTCCAGATTTATGGAATCACCCAAAGATTCTCATTGGAAAATGGCAAAACGAATTTTGAGATATGTAGCAGGAGCTCTCAATTTTGGCTTATGGTACACTAAATCTGATAGTAATCAACTTTATGGTTACACAAACAGTGATTTTGCAGGCAACCTAGATCACAGGAAAAGCACATCTAGACATGTTTTTCAACTGGGCACGAACCTAATCTCATGGGCATCAAAGAAGCAACCATTTGTTTCAATATCTTCTGCAGAGGCAGAGTATGTCGCAGCTACCTCAGCTTCTGCATTTCTTGCTTCACAATTTATCAATCTCATGGACTCGAGAGATAGAGAAATCAATAGGCTTCAGACCGGGTGACTTCGATTCCTGTGAGGTCACTTGTCTTCGACATCCTGGTGTAAGGGTAGCTAGCAGGAATTGAACTTGTGATCTTATAACAAACATGAATATGTAGTTGCATCATGTAGTTCCGGATTCACTCCGGACCGAAACAAAAGGAAAAATATGTGCTTTGAATGTTCAACTATCCCAGGCTGGTAGTTGACATGTGCAGCGATTAACAAATAACAACAATTCATTTAAAATGTGTTTAAATATAAAATAGAACTAGTATCTCGGGGTGTACTTCCTACAAATTTTCTGTACTACTCCACAAGCAGTACGGTTCACAATCATTTATGGCGACAGTCATTTGACGCTGGGCACTCATATTAAGAATTCTCAGTTCTGCATATCGTTAACTTTGCACTCAGTAATCTGTCTGCCAAGGGCCCTTTTACTATCTTTATCATCTTCCCAATCACAAATTAAACTTTCTTAGAGATTTTGGTTCAATACGACTGAGCAGATAGCTCCGTCCGTTGTGATGCTCCTAGACGAGCTTCCGAAGATGCCAACACGGTATATGTACGTTCAGTCAAGATGAGCATTTGAACGCGGACAAGCAACGAATTGGGATGTCTGAGAAAAAATGGGTACAAATTCTACATATCCTGGAAGCTAACGTGTATATTTTCCTGTACAAGGCGACGACTCCACCATTTACATATGTTATGTTCCAGAAATTTCACAGAGATTTTCCTGCGAACACTACGTTTGAGTAATTATGTGTCCATTTTTTCTCAAACATCCCAATTCGCAGCTCGCCCGCCTTCAAATGCCCAGCTTGGCCGAACATACAAGTGTTGGCATCTCTGGAAGGTCGTCCATGAACATCACAAAAGACGAAAACTATCTCCTGCAATTCCTGCTTTGTTATATTGGTAGCCTTTGCTAGAGAGGCGTGGATCAACACTGCCAAAGTTTCAGACGAAGAACCGCATTTTTTAGTGGAATGCTATGTATACCGTTAACTTTGCACTCTATATCTGTTTGCCACTGGCTTCATTTAGTATCTTTTTCTTCTTCTCCGTCATAAATTAAACATTCTGGCCGCCAGTACAGAATTGTATTAAACAGACTAGGGATTTGGTTGTATGTCTGCAACTTTCGCAGTGCGTTTTAATGTTTGTGTGGTATAYMAGGAAAGAAGTTTTGTTGAGAATTTTGAAGAGACGGAGATACTGTTCCTTTCAGTAGTGTTTCGGACATAGAGCAGTGCTGCATCTACGCCATGATTATGTGATTTCTTCGTATTGGTATCTAATCTCGGGATTATTTTCTCTGATGATATGGGTTATTATCGTATTGGTTTTCTGAAATTGTACTGGTAAAATGATTTCTGGTTAGTTGGAATGGAATTTTAATGTGTTCCAAGGGAGTAGTCAAGGTAGAAGTCAAAACTTACTTGATATTGTGTAAGCATAAAATAGTCTAGACATGGTTTACTCCCAAAGGATGGTTTACTCCCAAAGGAAATATAGTCTAGACATGGTTTACTCCCAAAGGAAATTGATTTTCATTCTTACTCGAGCCTTTCATTGACGTTGGATTTTCATTCTCATGTTGTGAATAGGTGGATCCACTTAATTGGTGAATTGAATTCAATCCATCTACTTTAAGTATTATGGGATTTTGGAAATTCTTTAAGTATTATGGGATTTTGGAAATTATTGAAACAAGAGAAATAGTTGTAAAGTAATTACTCTATAACTAGTATTATAACATTATTTGACACTACAATGTCTCTAATGTGCATATGGACTTCATATACATCACTTGTAATGAAAACATTTTTTTTTGTCATTCTTGTGATCTTTTCCCTTGAGAAAGGTGCATGCACATGTTCCTTTCCTTCACAAAAAGTGTGTACCTTGAAAGTGGGAAAAAAATAATAAATGCTCAAAAATCATGCACTCCTAAGTGGGGTTTGTAGGATTCATACACTTGTGCCTCCCTAAAACCTATTACCAACTATTTCAAGCAATTCGTAAGGCTATAAAATGAGGCTTAATGTTGGAAAAGCGGTAGCACTACTATTTTGGCACTCTCATACTAGAGCAATCAAACGTAATAATGAATATGATTTTTTTATGACCTTCTTGTCCCAAAAACTCTAGTTTCTGAATTATGGAGTCTATCATTTGGATTTGAGGTTTAAAGTTCTTAGTTTCCTTGAACATTTTCTTGGTAAGGAGTTAGAGTCCATAATTTTTTCTAAGGATCGAAGGAACCAGGACAATGGTTACAAAAGGTGTCATCAACAAAATGTCAAATATTGTAATCTCCCACTATTAGTAATAAAATGAATACCTATCTTCTCTCTTCCCCCCCCCAAAAAAAATATGAAATTAGTTTTCCAAAAAAAAATATGAAATTAGTTTTCCAAATAAGTTAGTTATTTTTGTACTTTCTTTCATTATAACCATTTGCATTGAGAAAGGTTGTTGTTTCCTTTTGTGTAGGCCGCAAAGTTTTGATTGGATTGGTGGCAAGCATGAAAGGATCATCATACAAGATAAATCTTAAGGAAACCACTAGAACGTGGTACTTGATTCCTTCAACCGATAGTTAGTTGTCACAAGTAGTTAAAGCATGACTTTAGGGAAAATAAGTTGGTTACTCTTTGCATCTCTATATGATAGTTTGGTCCTAACTATTAGGATGTTTTTATCTAAACAAGAATCAAATACTCTAATGCGGAGAAACTTGTCCAACCTGTATATGTGTGAATATGACAGAATGTCCACACTAGGGCTCATAATTACAATGCCCCTAATCTTGGATATAAAGGTAAAGAAGTTTCTACATATGAGATGCAAAATCATCTCCACATAGACAAACCAAGAGTTGATGTGATGCCACACCTTCCAAAAGATGTGTTAAAAGGGTCAACGCATAAATCAAATCCCGAGGCCACTCAAAAATACAATATTGTTGAATATCTAGCCCAAGTTGCATGTATTATGTCTGCTTTGGAGGTTATTAAGAGCTTCCATATAGTAAAAAACATTGCTATTGGCTATTGGCAGTTTTGATCTCGTAGACAATTCGAATACATGAATTCCCCACTAAGTTAATTTCAAGATTCAAGTCTCTTCCGATGGAAGAAATATCTTTAGGATTCTGGTGAATGAAGGACATCACACATGTGCACTGGAAACAAAATATTCTCTTTTATCGATGGTTTTTCCAGTCATATTTAAAGATGTCCTAAATACCAACACAAAATTGATTTTTTCTATCCTTGGGAAATAATATCCTAACAAAAGATGCCTTTTAGCCTTCAAAACATTGGAGACACTTTTTCTATCTTTGGGGAAATAATATCCTATCTCGTATGCATTTCACAATATTAAATGATATATATTAGATTATTATATTATATTTCATCTATCTTGATGTTTTTAGAGTGGAAAAAAATGGAGGAATAATCTTGCAGGTTCAACAATGGTGGCAATGGAGAAGAAATGCCCGCCAAGGGTATGTGGCTTGGACACACTTTGTGGAAGAGATTTATGAATGCTTTGACACTGACTCCAACCATTTAGTCCATTTGACAAAATTGAAACAATATGGCAGAGTGGAATACTTTATAGCTTCTTTTGAGTGACTGGATTTTCGTACAAAGGGCATGTCTGATGCTTTTTTTCGAGAATGTTTATCAATGACCTCAAGGATGAGATTTGTGCCCATGTCCTCATGGATCGACCCCATAATTGGGTAGACACTACTAAAAGAGCTAAGGAAGCACAACAGGTTGTCTCTTCTCAAAACCGAAAAACCTCCTTTATTCCTCGCACTAAACCAGTAACTCCCACTCCTCCTTCTACTCCACTAAAGATCAAGAAATTGACCAGGGTCGAAATGGTTGAACGCCAACTCAAAGGCCTTTGTTATAATTGTGCGATAAATATTTCTCGGGACACAATTGTAAGGAACAAAATATTTTTATGGTCGTCTCAGAGGATGTTTCAGAAGAGGATGTTGAGGCTCCCCTTGTGTTTGTGTTACCTGAATCCACTGACATAACCCCTCCCTCAGACCCTCCCAAGGTGGAACCGGTCATTTTCCTAAATTCTCTCACTGGCCCTCAAGCTAATTGGTTACATCAAGCATAGGAAGGTCATCATTCTTGTTGATAGTAGAAGCACCCATAATTTTATTCATCATTGCATTGCCTAAGAAACTAATTTCTATATCCAGGGAGTCAATAATTTTCAAATCATGATTGCAAATGGTGGGTCCATGAAATGTGGAGGGCATTGTGAAAATGTGCATCTCCAAATTGGTGAATACCACCTGAAATCTCATATGTTTGATATTGACATAGGTGGTTGTGACATTAAGTTGGGTGAAAAATGGATAAGGACATTGGGTCCCATTCTCATGGATTTTAAGGAATTAACTATGCAATTCGACCAGGAGGGCCAACAATATAAGTTCCAAGGAATCATTATTGGTTCCCTAGAGATCATTATTTCACATAGCATGGAAAATATGCTCAAAAAAGGTCATTCTGGCATTATTTCCCAACTCCATGCCATACAAGCAACCAAGAAACCCTATGTGTCGTAGGACCTCCAATCCATCCTCTCTAAACATCAAGTGGTTTTTTCCACTCCCCGAGGACTCCCTCCTTCTTGGGGTGTTCATGATAATTCCATTCCCCTTTTCCCAGGCAACCTTCCTCCCAATATCCATCCCTATCGTCGCACCTTTTCCTAAAAAAATGAAATTGAGAAAATTGTTCAAGAGCTTCTCAACGCAGGTGTTATCCACCCTAGTACGAGCCCATACTCTTCTCTTGTGGTCATGGTCCTTAAGAAATAAGGTTCTTGGTGCATGTGTCCTGACATATGTGCCCTCAAAAAACTCACCATTAAAGACAAATTTCCCATCCTTGTCATTAATGACCTCTTGGATGAATTTAGTGGCGCCTAGTTCTTTACTAAACTTGATCTTCATTATGGATACCACCAGATCCATATGAAAGAGGCAGACATTCCTAAGACTTCATTTAGAACTCATGAGGGCCACTATGAGTTTTTGGTCATGCTCTTTGGCTTGTGTAATTCTCCCTCCACTTTCCAAAGCCTCATGAATCATGTCTTACATCCTTTTCTTTGTCATTTTGTCTTAGTTTTCTTTGATGATATCCTCATCTATAGTAAAACATGGAAATCCCATCTTGCTCATGCGGATCAAGTTCTCCATCTACTCTCTCAGGACCAACTTTTCCTCAAACAATCTAAATGTTCTTTTGGTGCCTCAGAAGTCAAGTACTTGTGTCATCTTGTTGGAAATCTCGGCGTCAGGGTGGATCCTAAAAATATTGAAGCTATGCAAGATTGGCCTCACCCAAAGACTCTCAAAATCTTGCGTGGATTTCTAGGTTTAACAAGTTGTTATCACAAGTTTGTTAAGAATTATGGAAAGATTGCAACACCTCTCACTACACTCCTTAAAAATAATTATTTCACTTGGACTCTAGTAGCTACTCAGGATTTTCAAACCTTGAAGATGGCCATGTGCATCACTCGAGTCATGGCCCTTCCTGATTTCACAAAGACCTTTTTCCTTGAATGTGATGCTTCCTGGAAAGGAATTGGTGTTGTCCTTATGCAAGAGGGTCGACCTTTGGCCTTTACCAGCAAACAACTCTTCGAGGGAAATTTGGAAAAATCAATCTATGAAAATGAAATGTTGGCTATTTTGCATGCCATGGATATTTAGCACCCTTACCTATTGGGGCAATGCTTCCAAATTAAGAAAGATCATCAAAGCCTCAAGTATTTTATGGAGCAAGGCCTTTCCTCCCCAGAGAAACACAAATGGGTGACTAAGCTATTTGGATATGATTATGAGATCATTTACAAAAAAGGAAAAGACAATGTGGTCATTGATGCACTTTCCAGAAAATATGAAGATGAAGGGTCCCTTTTTCTCTCTCCTTCATTGTACCAGATTGGCTCCAAGTTGTTCACCAGGAATGGCTACACGATCCCAAAAGTTTGCATCTGATACAACAATTGCAGTCCAATTCTCCAGTTTCCCCATGGTACTCTTGGATCAATGATGAGCTTCGATACAAAGGTCGTTTGTATTTAAGTAAACAATCAAAACTTAAATCCATGGTACTTTTTGAGCTTCATCCTACACCCACAACTGGGCACTCTGAGTTTACCAAAACCTATGACCGGGTCAAACGTTCTTTTTTCTGAGATGGTATGAAACATGAAGTTCGTAATTTTTTGGTTGAATGTGATGTGTGTCAATGAAACAAGGGTGAAACAATTAAATCTCTTGGCACACTACAATCGTTTGCAATTCCACCTGCTATTTCGCTGGATATCTCTATGGATTTTATTGTAGGATTACCTAAATCGGGAAATAAATCAGTCATCATGGTGGTAGTTGATCGTCTTTCCAAGTATGGTCATTTATGTTCTCTTCAACACCCATTTACAACATCCACTATGGCTCAACTTTTCATGGATAAGGTCTTCAAGATTCATAGCATGTTGCATTCTATTGTTTCTGATCGCGACCCAACTTTCACCAGCAATTTTTGGCAAGAACTGTTCAATCTACAAGGCACCCAATTGCATCTTAGCACGACTTATCATCCCCAAACTAATGGTGAAAATGAAATTGTCAACAAGTATTTGGAAACATATTTGAGGTGTTTTGCACTGGAAAGGAAAAATCAATGGGCTCAATGGTTACCACTAGTTGAATGGTGGTACAACACTTCATACCATACAACTACCTACATGACTCCTTTTGAAGCAGTATATGGACAAAATCCACCTTCATTTCTCTCATATTTTCCAGGTGTCTCGAAGGTCCAGGAGGTTGACCAAACTCTTACAGTTCGAGAGGATATTCTTCATAACCTCAAAGAGAATTTGGTCATGGCACAAAATTTCATGAATCAACAAGTAGATCAAGGGCACTCTGAACATCAATTTGCATAAGGGGATCAAGTGTTTCTTCAACTGAACCTTACAAGAAAAATTCCCTCTAGGTCGACCATTGTCAGAAAAAAGTGCCCAAATTTTATGGTCCTTATGACATTGTCAAGCGTGTGGTAAAGGTGGCCTATCGGTCAGCTTTGCCCAGTCATTCTAAGCTCCATCCTATTTCTCTTTTTTCCTTCTTAAAGAAGGTGATTGGAACTAAGTGCCAAACTCAAACCAACCTTCCTGAGTTGGACGAAGAAGGCTCCATTTGGCTATAGCCACAAGCATTTTTGGACCAGCATGAGCGTCATTTGCGTTAGCGAACCATCAAGGAAGTATTAGTCCAGTGGAAAGATACAACTCCAACAGATTCCACTTGGGAACCAACTACAATTTTGCAAACATTTCCTCATCTCAAGCCTCGAGGACAATTTTGTTTTTAAGGGGTAGGACATGTTAGGGACCTAACCCCTCGCATAGGTAGAATAATATATTTCCATGTAATAAAGGTCAATATTAATAAGGCCTAGAAATAAGGAATAATAAGTCCCATGTAAGAAGACATAATAGAAGCTTCCTCTTCTAGAAGGATCTTCCTCTAGATGGTTCTTTTGATACACATATTTAGTATAAATAGGAGTCGAGGGTATGATAACTTTTGTCTTGGAGATTATTGCAATAGATCTCTACTTT
This sequence comes from Picea glauca, assembly GCA_000966675.3. Taxonomy (NCBI): domain Eukaryota; kingdom Viridiplantae; phylum Streptophyta; class Pinopsida; order Pinales; family Pinaceae; genus Picea; species Picea glauca. The sequence continues at coordinate 366,449 of JZKD02S1670758.1, forward strand.
GTTGAAGGTTTCCCCCTCCAAGAGGAAAGTGAACATTTCTCTGAGTAATCAAAGTGTTCTTTCTGGTGTTATTATGGTATAATTTTGGTATTATTGTGGTGTTGTTATGGTTATATTGTTGTTCATCTCCCATTTCTAGCTATTTATTTATGTTTTGCATACCTTTTTATATATGGAATATTACATGCTTAGGAAAAAATGTTAAAAGGTGATTCCATAGTGAGTTCCCATTCTTGTGTATGTGCATTTTATAACTGAAGCAAAGAGAGAAGAGCATAGGCCTCCCCTTCTAGATGACTTTTCTCTCAATTGTGTTTCCTAGGTAAAATATTGTGTTCATTTATATGGATGGTGTGTATTTTGTGCCTATTCTTTCATTTTCATATTTAAGTTATTTCTTAAATTCAAGAAAATCTAGTAATTAACTAATCTCGGATCCAAGAAAATACATTGCAAAAAAAAAAAAAAAATTCATAATAGTTTAATATTTGTTGTGACAAACTGTTCCAGTGGAAAATATGCAACAATTTACAGATCATATTGGTATTATCGTAGTTTTCTTTTCAGTATTTGTGGGAATTTGTAGGGATCCAAGAATCAATTTTAGAATAAATTTGTAGAACCCTAGCCATGGCCGATTAGTTTGTTCATAAAAACCCTCAAGATCTAGTAGAGGAGATATTTGTGAGGTTGGAAGAGAAAGTTTCTAACATATGTCATAATATGTCCCTCCTCATGGTAGCTCTAGAAATAAATCTCAGAATGTTCAGAGAGACTAGAGGCTCTAACTCTGAGATCATATTAGAAGGGAAACTGGGAGATAATGAAGACCTTGAAAAGGATTTGAGGAAAGATCCCCAAAAAGAGTAGCCTAGTTTGAGTCTCATTAACCCTATTCAAGATGGAAGCAAAAGTGGACCTAAAGTTATATAAAGGTGATATTGATGCATCAAAATTGAATCATTGGATGAAATAAGTAAATGTTTATTTCAACATTCACCATATAGATGAGGAGAAAAAGACATCATTTTCTAGACTGAAGTTAGAGGGCCATGGTTTAACATGGTTGGAAATTCACACTGATACACTTAGGCTGGAGGGTGATCCACGAGTAACTAAGTGGGAGGATTTCAAAACCATCATTAAGTGTTAGTTCTATCCTATTGGGTCTGTAGAGGACCAATGGATCTGTTAGAATTACTTCAGGAAAAGGAAGGGGAAGAGTGTACAACAGTACACCATCGAGTTTATAAAGATGGTCATAATGTTGGGTATCTCTTCCAAGAACCTATATGTACTCCTCAAGTATATGGGGGGTCTACATAGTCATCTACAAAAGAAAGTGATATTTTTCAAGCCAATGAAAGTGGATGAGGCATGTGTATAGGAACAATATTTGGAAAACATAGGCCACATGAAAGGGCATCCAAGCAGTTCCAGGGAGAAAAAGAATCATGAATATTCCAAGCAGGGGAATAAGAAGTTGAAGGGAGGGAATGATAAGAAGATGAATGCCATTGTACATCAGTGCAAGGATCCCAAAAACCATTGTATCCATTGAAATATTAATGGTCGCAATGAAGAAAAGTGTTGGAAACTACATCCATAGCTGAGCCTGAAGAACCACAAAAAATGATGCAAAGAAAAATAACCTTTTATCCATGGATTCAATCAATCAGTTCGAAAGCATATCCGATGTGGATGAGAATATTTTCTAAGAATCAATGATAAAGAAGGTAAATACAAGTATTATCCATCACCAAGAAGAGAAGGAGATGACCAAACTCTTCCACATCAAGATCCAAGTCAACAAGACCAAGATAGAAACTTTGTTTGACTTTACTTCATAGGATAATATCATAGAAGTGAATCTGGTCAAAAAGATTGGATTGGAGGTTCACAATCATCTTATCCCCTATCCATTGGGTTGGGTAAACAAGGATACATATATCAAGGTAAAAAAATAGTGTAAGATTAAATTTGGTGTAATTGTATACTTTATTGATGAAGTGGTGTTGGATGTAATACCCTTGGACGTCCATGTTGTACTGTTTGGGATTCCTTACATGTATATGAGGGATCAAATATTCATGCAAAGAGACAAACTATAACGCTTGATCAAGGATGGGAATTCCTACATAATTAATGTAAATCAAATATCTCACTAGTAAGTTCCAACCAAGACAAGAATTTGGTTAGTTCTAGTAAGAAATATGTTTCACTTTTCTTAAGAGAAAACTAGTTTGTTAATGAGTCGATGAGAGTTAAGGCATCCCTGGAGGGGTTTAATAAAGAGAAGAAACATTAGTTGTATGATTTTCTACTTGAATACAAAAGGAGTGTTATAGGGGCCTAAAGGGATACCACCCAATATGAAGGTGGAGAACAAAATACATTTATTTCTAGAATCCCCATTACTCAACATTGGAATATATAGACAATTTTTTCTCGAAGAAAATGATGTGAAGAAGCAGTTGCAACAACTACTAGACCAGGGAGTGATTCGACCAAGAACCTCACCTTGTGGGTCACCTATCATTATAGTACCCAAGAAGGATGGGACTTGGCAGCTGTGTACCAATTATAGATCTTTAAACAAGATTACACTCAAGAATTGATACTCTCTACTGAGGATAGATTATTTGTTAGACTAGTTCCAACACACTAAGTACTTCACCAATTTGGATAAAAAATAAGGATACCTCCAAGTATGTTTCAAAGAAGAAGACACTTGGAAGACCGCCTTTAAGACAAGGAAATGTTTTTAAGAATGGTTTTTCATGCCCTTTGGCTTATGTAATGCATCAACTACATTTATGAGACTGATGAATGATGTATTATGCCTATATTTAACTTCATTTGTTATAGTATATTTCGATGATATATTGGTTAATATATCTACCTATCAAGGGAACATATCACATCTTATGCGAGTGTTAGAGACCCTGAAAAAGCACTAGTTTCAGTATAACCTCAAGAAATGTGAGTTTTCTCAGTATTCATTGGTGTATTTGGGGTATGTGATTGGCGAAGGGGAACTCGAGGTAGATCCTGCAAAGATGGAGGCCATCATGAAATGACCAATTCCTATAACTGTCAATCAATTTAGGAGATTTATTCAGGTATCACAGTACTTGCATAAGTTCATAGCTTCATTTTCGTTAGTGGTTGTACCACTCTATTCCACAACAATGAGTGGTAAGAGTTTCTAGTAGGGGAAGGATAACCATAAGGATTTAAATGATATGAAAATAAAGATAATTTAAGCACTATTTCTCACAATACCAAACTTGAAAAATCCTTTTGAAGTGGAGACATATGCAAGAGGGTATGCCATGGAAGTATTTTTTATTCAAGGAGGAAGGCATCTATGCTATCATTCTGAAATATTTCATGGGAAGTTATCAACTACCCTACCTATGAAAAGGAACTATATGCTCTAGTTCAAGATTCCAAGAAGTTGAAGAAATATATAATGGGAAAGGAGACCACCATACGTACAGATCACCAACCACTATAGTATTTGTAGGCCCCGAGTAAGATATAACAAACCAAACATTTCAAGTGGATGGGTGTTTTACAAAAATTTCATAAAGTCATCAATTATAAGAATGGAAACACAAACAGGTTGGGAGACATGACTTCAAGGCCACCACATCTAATATTACAAATTTTGGAACTCTGATGCACATGGAACATTTTTCCCATGATGCATACAAAGAGGCATACTCAAAATATGAGGACTTCACGGAGGTGTTTTGGCAACTGCAGGGCCAAATTTGTAAATTCTAACCTTGTACAATATCTATTGCAAACTAATATTCATAAAAGAACAGAAAAGATACAATGGAAAATAAAAACATTACACAGAGATTTTTCACCTGGAAACCCAAACTGGGAAAACCAACATATATTATATTCATACATTGTGTTACATTGTTTATAATACAATATACATATAGGATCCAACAACATCCAAAACCCTAACCCAATGACCTGGATTAGTCCAAAACCCTAATTCCTTAACCGAAAATAGAAAACCATCGACAAAGAAACCATGTGCTGAAAAACCACCTAAATATAATGCGGTCC
>JZKD02S1670758.1:387857-458445 GCA_000966675.3 Picea glauca
GTATTCTTGTCTGCTTTAAAAGATGCTTCTCTAGTACTGGATTTATCTTTGTTGATTCTCATTTCATATGCAGTTAGAGTTCCTAGAAGTTGATCAATGGACAGAGTTTTAAGATAATTTAATTCTTCTATTGCAGAGACTTTTGGATTAAATTTTTCAGGAAGAGATCTTAAAATCTTCTGAACTAAGAGTGAGTCATCAAAATTTTCACCAAGACCCTTCATGGCATTTACAAGTTCTTCAACTCTTAAAAAATACTTGCTAATTGTTTCATCTTCATTCATCTTTAGTTGTTCAAACTTCAATCTGTATGTTTGAAGCTTGGCATCTTTTACTTTCTCATTTCCTTCATAACTGCTAATAAGTTTATCCCACATTGCTTTGGAAGTATCAAGATGCATCACCTTTACAAACTCAGCTTCAGCAAGCCCATTCAGAATAGAATTCATTCACTTAGCATTAAAACTGAACTCTAACTTATCATCCTTGGAGGCTAGCACAACAGGTTTTGTATATCCAATCTCCACTACATCCCACACATCAGCACCCAAGGCCATTAAGTATGTTCTCATTCTAATCTTCTAGAAGGAAAAATTTATTCCATCAAACAGAGGAGGCTTAGAGGCTAAAGTCCCTTCATGACTTGTCATGTTTAAGCTTACAGATCTACCTTTAAATAAAAGGAACCCGCTCTGATACCAATTGTGAAATTACTAAAACAACTGAGAGGGGGGGGTGAATCAGTTGTTAATGAGCTTAAACAATTTTATGCCTATTAAAACATTATTAATATTTCTTCAAGTGATCATCAAAAATATACATCATATGAAGAGTAAGAGTAAAGCACATCAGTCACACATAGAGTATACACAGAGACAAAATTTCAAGAGGAAACCCATAAAGGGAGAAAACCTCTTCTTCCTCGAAATGATAGGAAGTCTTTTAAGTTCTGTACATCATCTCTAATTGAGCATCAACTCAATGTGAGGCTGCTACCTCTGTTTTACAAGCTGCAACTTGTTTGAGAGCACCAACTCTCTGGTTTCTCTAGCACCCACTAGAAGGAATCACCAACTCCCTATATGTTCCAGCACCAACTGGATGGAAGCACCCACTTCCAGTTACACAGGCTCCTACCTGTATAACAGAGAACACCTGTTCTCCCTTGCACCACCCTTCCACCCTAGTTTCTCTGGCTACAACCAGATGGAAGCTACAACTTCCTGTGTTCAAGCTTCCACTTGAACCTCTGAGGACAACAGTCCTCCCGAGCACCTCCCAACCTCCCTAAAATATCAAATAATGAATACTCAGACAACTACATAGATAAATCAATTCTTACCAATCTTTCTCTGTATCTGATCTTCAACAAACTATTCTGCAATTCTTCTCTTCTTCTGTTTGTTTAGCAGGTCTTCTCTACATCACCTTTTTCTATCATTCTTCTATGCTTCCGCTTTGTCTGTCATTCTGCTCTGCTTCTGCTTTGCGCTTCATCTCACTCTGCACATTTGCTCAATCTCATGCTACGCCTCTGCTCATTTTCCTTTTCTTACTGTTTATTCATTTTCCCTTTAGAACAGCCAACAACATATAGTCTGACTCATTTTCTTTTATACACACCTCCTTGACGGTTCCTCTTCGCCTTCCCTTAGGAAAAACAAGAACACATGTCCTAGTAACTGAAACGCTAACTGATTCGAAATCATGAGTCCATTTCACTTAACATATTCATAACTGAGGAGTTAATCTGTGAGAAAGAACAATAACCATCCGATCACATTCAAGCTTTATCCGCACCATTGGATGACCTTTATTATTCTTGCCTTTTAAATTGGGTTTCAACATTTCGGCATTCCTTTGCCCAAGTGTCTCGACACTTTCACATCGCAATCTTCGATACTCCGAAATGGCGCTTATCTGGATTGACTCCTTCTCTTCCCATGACCAAGGGCTGTGACCACATCCTTATGCATAAGGTGCTTTCGCAATTTTGCACATCACGAATTTGACATTTCTTATGTTCAATGTTCTTGTCAATACAAAAAACCGATCCCCGAAATTCTGTAAAGCAGTCGGATCAACGATCCAGATCATATCTAGATCTGACGGTTCAGATTAAGTTGGGATATTACTCATCGCGATTTCGAAACTCTAGACGATCGGTGTTTTTGTCACCTCAAACTCTCGATTCTCGACACTCCGTAAAAAAATCGAATCAACTGTCCAGATCACTTCTTGATATGACAGTTGCTATTACGTCACGATTTCTCATATCGCAATTTCGTAGTTCATGTTGCATCGTTTCTTTTTCCTCTCCATATTGCGATTCGTGAAACTCCGATATGAGGTGTGATCAACGGTCCAAGTTTCATCTTGGCTCAACAGTTTCAATTGAATCGCAATATCACGTATCGCAATTTCGGAAGTCTCGTTGCATTTGTTTACTTGCCACTCCATGTTGCGATCCCCAAAACTCGGACACGGACTGGAATCAATGGTCCAAATCGAAGCTTGATCTGACGGCTCAGATTACATCGCGATTTCGCATATCGCGATATCGGAATTCTCGTTGCATTGTGTTCTTGCCTCTCCATGTTGCGATTCACGAAACTCCGACAAGGAGTTGGATCAACGGTCCATATATGATCTTGACTCAATGGCTGCGATCAAGTCGTGATTTTTCATATCGCGAAATCGGGATTCTTGAGGTTAATAAACTTTGACATCTCCAACTTTCGATCCCCGAAACTCCGACATGGAGTTAGAATCAACAGTCCAGATTCATTCTTGATTCAGTGGCTGTGATTGAAACGAAATTTTGCATATCGTGAAATCGAGATTCATGTGGATGAAATTACAAAACTTCTTCAACTCTCGATCCCCGAAACTCCGACAAGGACTAGGATCTATGGTCCAGATTCATTCTGGATTCAATGGCTACGATTGAATCGTGATCTTGTTGCAACGGGATTCCTGTCTGATAAAAACTTGCCATCAATGACAACCATTTGTTGTCTGTTCAATATGTGCCAACAATCTCGTTGTCTGTTCAATATTTTCCAACACCATTTGTACATAAGCAAGTTTTTCTACTTTGCTTTTATTTTCTAATTTTTCTAGTTATTTTTTAATTTTTTCTTATCATGTTTTTGTGCTTGATTGGAATATGTTGTTAGACACACCAATGTTTATGGGATTCAAAGAGGGTGTCATCCACCACACCTATAATCTCACTTCAATTATTTGGGTGATTTATTCTCCCACATTCCAACTAGTGAACTCAAGAGGAGCTTGTCTTGGACCTGCAATCAATAAAATCATTGAATATATTGTAGTGATTTAATTACTATCGAAATCCATTTTGCATGGAATTTGAAATTTGGTAGTTCACCTAGAATCATAGTTGTTATTGTTTCAATTAAAGGTGTATAATGTGTCTGTGATCCTATGCTTCTTTGAATTTTCTTGATGGGCCTCTAAATTGGCCATATTTTTCGTCACATATAGCCATTTACCACTCCTGAACTATGATATTTTCCCATTATTTTATCATGATGTTTATTGTATTGACCCATTTTGTATCCATTAATTATTTACAATGGTTATTTTTAGTGGTATTTTATGAGTTGATGTAGGAATATTATTGAGTTTTCCTTAATGTCGATAAGTAGAGATGCCACAGGTCCATGTGTGTAGATATTGGATACCATGAATTTTAAACACAAGTCTTAGCGCTGTGAAGTTAGCATACAATTTCCAGTTATACATTTCTAGCTCCAACTATTATGGGCATGATTTGTAGAGGTGTCATATAGATCCACTTCAACACTAAATAGTTTTGGAAGATTCCAATAGTGTATTTAAATACTACAATTGAAGATGTGAACCATTGTTAGGATCCTAGGGTGAATTAAAGATACTATGTCACCGGTTAAATGTAATCATTCTTCAATCAATGGAGATGTTGAAATCCTTACTAGATTACTACATCCATGCCCACAATTCTTGAGTTGTATATGCAATGTAATTGTTACAAATTTGGAAATCTAGGGATATGATTTTATTTCCTATTTTCTTTCTATTATTATTAATTTGATATTCCCTGTGAACCTCTATAAATAAAAGAGTCCATTATTCATTTTTTTATTTTTTTTGCGAGGGGGGGTGAGCTTAGAGAAAAATTCCCAATCTATCATGGCATAGTTTACAAATTTGTGGGGATTCTATTCTGAATTTAAATTGAATTTTGTTAGTTTTATATGTGAGTAGATGATGTGTTAAATTGTGTTTATTCTATTGTAGTTTAAGATCAGTTCCATACTCTTGAGAAGTATATCTCACTCCAATGGAACACAGTGATGGGTAGGTTAGATTACTCTTCAATTTCATTTTTTATTGTGCTCTCTCAATTCCATTTTTGCATATATAAATTATGTAAATCATTACTAGGACAACATGTTTACAATAAATTAGTTCCACAAGTAATGAATTTAAGCATTTCCAATTCTTCTAGCTCTACCTTAACTATCAATTGTTAATTCCCATGGAATTTAACTCATAAATTGGGAAAATGATGTTATTTTATTGGATTAGATAGTATTCACAAGAATTTTCCATCACTATAGGATTTGGTTTATGGAAAGATATGCCTCAATCATTCCAAGAAATTATCTTTTGACATAAGTGTTCTCAATTGATATGGTGGAATATCCAGTATATAGATCATAGTCATTCTAGTAGACAAGTTTTCCATTCTGAAGTAGCTATCTCCTTAATATATTTTGATTTATGAAGTGTGGTGTCTTTTCATTTCTACAATACCATTCAATTTCATAGATAGAAATGCATTTTTATTTCATAGAAGAATATTAGAAAAACTAGTGGAAGTTAGGAATCTGTAGCATACACATACATTGCATGACATCTCCTAATATCTTATGAATATAGGTTGATAAAATAAAATGAACAACAATTAACCTTACTACTATAACATCAGAAATTTATATAATTAGACTATCATTTCGAGCATCATTGTCGAGGAGATGTCAAAGGCACATCGATACTATTTGCAGTAGTTTTAGAAAAAAACATGGTATGGCGATCGAAAAAGGGGAATTTTCATCTACCCTCTCAGTGAGATATCATATGTAGTGTTATGAAATTAAAATAGGACATATATATGCATGAGTTAAGTTAGAAATTAAAAGAGGAATATTCTCGTGATGTATTAAGAGCCACCCAAAGTATTAACCTCTTTGTAGGAAAATTTGCAGGAGGAAGAAAGAATTGTTGAATGAGGATCCTATGGGAGAAGAAGACACGGGGAAGAAAAATAAAATTCACTAGAGGATATGGAAAACAAAAAGAAGAAAAAACCTATCGAAGAGTCTCTCTTTCATTTCTTTAGTTTTTCATTAATATGGATACTTTCATCCTTGGAGGTAAATTTTATTTTGTGTGTGATTTTTCAACCTTATTCCCATCTGTTTCATTCACCTTTTGTTCTTATGGTCAATTTTAATCATGCACAATCTAATTTTCATTTTAAGGATAGTCGGTCACTCCACTCCACTCCATTTCATTTCATGTCTATTGTTGACAACCATTGCTCTATTATGTTTTAAGGATCAATGATAATTAACTTTCCTTGCATTCATTTAACTTTCCTATATGTTCAACTCTTACAATAAACCCTTATTGTGCATTCACTGTAGGAAGAACATAGATACTTGATGTTATATAATGGTTCTATGCTTGGTTTTCCATGTTACCTTATCTTAGGTTACTGAAGGGACTTTTGTTTCTTCCATATGGTGGCTGAATTTAAGATTCTATAAAACATTATATGCAAACCCATTCTTTGTCAGAGAACTACCTGCATTACCCATACTTTGCCACCACCTACCTTCCAACCCTCCATTCCATACCATGAATAAAAAAACACCTTGTATTGTTTTTCCTTTTAAGTCTGTTTAGTTGATTCATTAGTGCATGCTACATCAAAGAATTGAGAAATATTTTTAGCCCAATGATCCACACTATGAAGGTGAAGGAAAATGAAGGATATTCATATTTCATTATCCATAAAAGGACGCGAAAGTCACATCTAGGTAAGCCCATGAAAGTCATGAGTTTGAATTTAAATTCCTTGGAATATTTCTCAATGATTATGAATACATTATGTCATGCAACTCATGTTTCAGTGATTTTTTGTATGAATGAATTAGTTAGGAATTTGGATAAGTATCTTTGCATGGAAGAGTTTTCCCTATAGATGTTCCAGGATCAAAATCGAATGATGTTGTAGTACTCCAAGGGATAATACTCAGGGTGAACCTTAAATCCCTGCTTGTATTAATTGAAATTATGAAAAAATGTGGGTAATTTTATCTCTCACTCTTATAGAACTCTCAACCCTCAAACAATCACAGTCCAAATATTAAAACTTTCATCCCCAAGAGGCATTTTCCACGAGTGTTTCAAAAAATTGAGTTTAAGGATGGGTGAAATGACGGATTAGAATAAATACACAATAAACATATGAGGCACTGCAAAGAATGAATCTCATAGTTTATGGAAAATAATAATTTGTTGAGGAATTAAGAATTCAACAGTTCTAACAAATATACTAGATCATTAAAACACACATCAAATAGTAGGCATCTTCAAACATTTAAATCCATGGAGGTACCCTCTGCATATCATTAAACATATGGAGAAATGACAAGAAGTGGTCATTGTTAAGAGGAAATCACTTCACAATCATAATCATACAACACAGAGCTACAATGAACATGCTATATAAATTAATGCTTGAGATTTTATTAAAGGGGATCTAATACAAGAATATAAAATGAGATAGTAGATTTTACAAGATCACGTGAAAAAAAAGAAAGAGAGACTGAAACATAACGCAGGTGATGAATCTCATCATGCCTTCAAGCTTAAATATTTGTTTGTTCCTGAGGGGTTTTGATCAAACGATTCTGGTTGTAAGAAACTCGTAAATTTTGCAAACTATCGAGCCTTAAAAAATGAGTGTTCCTTTTCATTTTCCCTCATGCTCTCCTTCAAAATGTCTTCTTGATACTTCTTACCTCTTCTTGATCCTCATAAAAACGTTATCTTTGTTGCCTTCAAAATTCTCACTAGTGGAAAAATTCTGAAACAAAATATTCTTTAGATAACTAACTTTTACTGGGCATGCCTAGAACTACTTGAATCCCCTTGTATCCTCGATGGAATTCTAAGAAATTGACACATGTACTGCAATGTATTTCCTATAGGGTAGTCAGTCTTATTCATATTTTGAACCATCTAATCAAGGTTAGTGTATCTATCATACAATGGTTGAAGAAGATGCTTAAAAACCCCTTTGAAATGATGCATAATCTCAATATCCCCTACAAGCATTTCCATGATATCTTGTCTCAACAAGAATCATGCTAGCTTGTCAAACTGTTTATCATTATTTCTTTTACGTTCCAACAACTTTGAATACCTTTGGTGAGAGAGAATATATCCATTCCTTTCTCAAGGGGGAGTTATTTCAAGAACGAAGATATCTTTAAAGATTTTCTTGAATGCAGATACATCATCTTCTCTCTCCTTCAACCTATTTTCAACATTCTACAATTGTCTCCTCTTAGTGAGAACCTTTTTGGCATCAATTATGATATCGGTTCTATATTTGACATTCAGGTATTTAAGTTATTTTTTGGTTCTACCATTTAATAATTTGATGATCTTGTTGGCAATGTTAGGCTTATTTTCAACTTTAGTTTGTACCTAAACTATGTATTTTGTAGCTAGTTTAATCAATTATAGTTCAACTCCTATCAAAGAAAAGCGTTGCCAATTGTCATCTATCACGATATATATTCGATCCCAAATTAAATGTTTGGATTATTTAAATGTTGGATTTCATGTGGCTCTACTATGCAACATTTCTATTTCCTTCAAAGATTCATTTTTATCCATGTTCAACTTGGACAAGAATGGTTCTCTGCTTTTCTCTTGTTCTTCTAATTCCACCATATTGAAACTTTTATTTCTTAGTTGCATGTTTAGAGAATCTAAATTTCTTTTCTTCATGTTGACGTCATCCATCACCTTAGTTGTAATACCCCAAGGATGATTCCCGGTCGTATTATGAATTGTAAACATGTTTTGTAGGCTGGTGAACCGAGCAATTATAAGTTGGCAAGCTTATGTGTTAGTAGTCTGGAGAGCCTAGCTGTTAAAATGACAGGAGCCTATTTTGTAAATGTAAATATTCATATTATTAATATAAAAACATCATTGCATGTAGACTGACCATGATAAAAGAGAATGGGAGACTAAGATACACTAGGCTGGGTAAGGGAGAGGGTGGTTGAGAGGTTTGAAAGAGGGGCTAAGCCTAACGGCTTAGGTCCAAGAGAATAATAATTTTTTATTATTCCAAAATTTGTTTAAAAGGATATGTTTTTATCCTAAGTTTCTTGGGGGAAGGACAGGTGACTTCCAAAGGGAAGGAATGTGCTTCATGAGTGACAGGTGTCGGATTATGCACATGCAATATTAAGGGGGGGAATTCTTGTTGTTGGGGTGGCTCATGCACTCACGCACAGGACGCATGCATTCACTCATGCAGGGGGGGGTTCCGCAGAGAGTTTTTGGCTCTCAATTTTTCATCATTTTTGGCTATGCTATACCCGTCTAACCCGTATCTCCTCACGAGTTCACTCATGCACTGAGAAATCACAAAGCCATCCAATTTTGCCATTGATGAACCCATGGATATCGTGCACCTATGTAATTTACTGAGTCGTCCCTTTCCTTACCCGACTTAGTTATTGTGGTTTGAAGAGGTGGGTTTCCAAGCCCATGGTTGAAGAGGAAGGTTGTGAGGCCTATGAGAAACTCTCTCTCCAGGTGAGAGAGGTTATTGTGGGTTGAAGAAGAAGGTTGGCATGCCTGTGAGAAACTCTCTCCAGGTGAGAGAGTGTCCTGAGGAAGTGAGTTCTCTTGGAGAGATTCCCGTAGTAGCTACAAAAATCTGAGAATTCTGATCCAGCCTGTTGCTAAAGCCTAAGGTAAGGGAGGTGGAGTAGCCAATGGACTGTGTGATAGTGAAGTGTATAATCCTAGGATGGGACAAACATGTGGGGAATGAGAGTCTATGAGAAGTGGACATAAGTGGATCCTGGGAGAGAATCCTTAATCTTAAACTGATTGACTTCGTTATTGACCTTGTGTAGCCTAGGAATCCCTTTCCCGATGGAGTTTAATCCCAGCTCGGGGGTGACCCACTGCTGAAAGTGATGAGCAACATGGTCTAAGGCTGGGAGGAGGTTCGTGGAAGGTCTGCATGCATTTGGTGGTTTTAACTCCAGTTAAAAGATAAGTATCATTTACATGCTTAATTATGTATGTTATGCATGTCTATGATTCTTGAAATGTTATCATGTGTTCCATTGCATGTAGGATTAATGTCAATTCCGTTTGAGTATGTATGGTAACAGTAACTCTGTGTTATTTGTTTTAAATTCATTATAAATGCATGTTATATATATATATATATATATATATATATATATATATATGTATGTATGTATGTCAGAGTAGTGGAGTTGTCTGACCTGTTTTTGGATGGGGACGTTACGTTTTGGTATCAGATCTAGTTTGTAGAAGACAAGGTATTTGGGTAGTGTTTCTCGACAGTGGTGTTGATGGTTGGGGATGCTACATTTTGGTATTAGAGACAAGGTTTCAACATTGATCTTGGATGGGCCATGTTAGTGGAAGTTGAAGCAAAAGTTTTGGAAAATAATTGTTGTTAAAATGGACAAAATTCAAGTTCAGAGCCAATGTTCAATCACTGAACCTGAAAGGTTTGGATAAGTGGTCACTGCAACCAAGGTTTCATGTGGGAATTTTTTTAAGAGGAACCAATTTCGAACCTCAAAACATTCCTGAGTGCCAAGAGGTTACGTTGGCCATGTTACGAAGCTAAGGAGGTGTAATAAGTTTAAGAAATGGCCACAGAGAAAAAAATCACAACATTTGTGGTGTTGGGGCCGTAGGATCTATTTGGGAGAAGGGTAAAATCCTTCACGATTATAAGATATGGAGAAAGTACAGGAGGGTTAAACTAGAAGCCCTTAGGACTTCACGACTTAGGTAAAGTTACGTGTTATAAAACAGAAGGGGTCGAAGGCCCAGAACTCCAAATTCCAGACTTAATCTGGACCATCCATCAAGAGGGACACGTGTCAGTAGATTGATTGTTCAAGATTTCGGTGTTTGGGAAAATTAGTGGGTGCAGAGGAGAGAACTCTTGAAGCTCGAAGCTTCGAAGCCCCGAAAAGATGAAGTCGTGAGTCATGATGACATCACCTATAAGTGACATGGGTCTCTCCTATGCCTGCCATGTGCCCCCACTTGGAATATCAACAACTGTACTATGTGGACCTAGAGGGTAAAGGAATATGAAAATTTGGAATTTGAGAGACTGGAAGGAAGCAAGCGTAAAAAATTCCTAAGCCCAAAATTCTAGAGTAACGTGGTATGATGATGTCATCAGGAATGGCATTGACCTATGGGATGTGTGCCACATGTTAATGGTTTTTTAACTTGCCAAAGATAGAAATGTCATTGGGAGCATGACATGTGTCACCTATCGGAGTGGGCCACATGTCTATTTCTAATGTTTCACCACGTGGACCCCTCTCGAGTATGGGTGATGGGGCATGATGATCACAACCGACAAAAGTTGCGTGAATATTATCCACTATACAAAAATAATGATATCCTCTTGTTGAGGGTTATATTTCATCTCATTTGTTGGTTGTTGATGAACAGTGGACCGTAGATCCACTCCCCACACTTCATGAGTTCGTCAATCTAGAACCTCGAGAGATTGTTGAGAGGTGCTTTGAAAAATTATGATGCTGGAGGCCTAAGGTCCTGAGTAAGTGCCTATCAATCTAGTGCTTGGCCACAGCCCGTGGTCGCATGGGTTGGGGGCTAAGAGAAAGGTGCTAGTGCCATAGAATTATTAGAGAGCAGAGATCAGAAAGAAAATATCCACGGGGATTCTTGATTGATCGAGAACTGTAGAAAATGGAATCTGAAAGTTTTCTTTGAATCAAATTGGTTTATGAATACTATAGAATTTGTTAAGGAATGATGACCTGAAAAATTTCGGTTGACTATACATTGTGTTTGTAGAGTCAAGGATTATCAGAAGAAAACTGAATTGTCACAGAGTGTAGAGAAATGGAGGAGGTACATAATGCATTCAGTTCTGAGAATGAAGCTAAAGGAATGGATGTCCATTTCGGAGTTGAAGGATCGAACTTCAATGGGCATGGAGAAGAGATACATAAGGAAGGAAACATGATGAATATCATTTAAAGATTACATAAATATGTTGAACATCACCAAGCAGATAACATAAAGCTCATGAAAGATAGGGATCAACAAAGAGAATTCAACCTAAATTTGATACAGATCCTGGAAAGGATAGAAAATAAATTGGATAAGGAGAGTGACTCCAATAAATCAGGAAGTCGCAGGTCCCCTGATGAGAAGAGAAAATCAAGGAGTGTTGGAAGACACCATCATCACTCCCAAGGAAATTCAAAGAGGAGGGCACACAATAGTTCAAGCCCATCTCCTACCAGAAAACACAGGAGATCTGGAGTGGACAAACTGAAGGGAGAAATGAACAATATTAAGCCTCTTATGTTTGATGGAGAACACCAGAAGGAGGAATATGTTGAGACATGGATTCTTGGCATGACGAAATATTTCCAACTGGAAAATTACTCCTCCCATGCAGAAGGAAGAATTGCAATGTATCAAATGAAAGGAAAGGCATCCATGTGGTGGGATCAACTTGTGCAGGTGAAGCACATTAAAGAGCAAAATGTTACTTGGAAGGAATTCAAGAAGCATTTTGAAAAGAAATACTTGACTAAGAGATATTATGAAAGAAAGATGAAAGAGTTCTTTGAACTCATGCTAGGTAGCATGACCATTGATGAATATGAACAAAGGATTTTCGAATTTCTGAAATATGTCCCTTTAATCAAAGATGAGACTGTCAAAATTGAAAGGTATCTGAGTGCAATTCCATCTTCCATCAGTGACAAGATCTAGTATGATGATCCTAAAACTATGAAAGAAAATATAAGGACAGAAAAATGCTTATATGAGAAGCAAAGAGAAAAGCCCACTTTCCGGAAGGCTTGGGAAGACAAGAAGAAATTCAAGAAAGATCATAGACAGAAAGAAAACAAGACACCCTTTTTCAGAAATAGTCCTCAAGGACAACCAGGTTTTGGATAGCCGAGGAAGGATGAAATAGGTTGGAAAATTCCAAGACATCCACCTATGGAATGTTGGGGTTGTAAAGGAAATCATAGGTATAGATATTTCCCCCACAAAAATGACAAAATGAGATCCATCCACAATGTTCAGCAAGAAGAAAAATGGACAACAAGCAAGCTGAGTTTCAATTTCACATGATTGAAATTGAAGGTATGATCAATAACCATGCCTTTACTATTTTACTTGATTCATGGGCTAGTCATAGTTATATACATCCTATAATGGTGGAAAATTTTCATTTTCCAAGAAGCATGCGTGGAAAATCTTGGTTAGTGCAGTTGGCTACATGACCCAAGAGAAAAGTTATTGAATTGGTTAAGTCCTCTCCAGTGGACATGAATGGGCTAAGCACAAGATTTGAATTGAGAATCTTACCTTTAGGTTCGTATGACTATCTAATAGGAATGGATTGGTTGGACCAACACCATGCCATGTCAGATTGTCGTAACAAGGCATCCACTTTCTTGGATGAGGAAGGAAATCATAGAACAATCGAAGGAATTCCTAGAGCAGTTCCTATCAGAGAAATATCAACAATGCAGCTGAAGAAGTGCTACTGGAAAGGTTTCCAAATATTTGCAGCTCATATGGATGAAGCACCTAAGGATAAGGTGTCAAATATTGAATACCATGTAGTATTAAAAAAATTTGAGGATGTATTCCAGGAGGTACCTGGACTACCCTCGAAGAGAGATATTGATTTCTCTATAAACTTGATGCCTGGAAAAACTCCAGTGTCAAAAGCTCCTTACAAAATGAGTACACTAGAGATGAAAGAACAACAATTGCATCTTGAAGAAATTTTGAAGAAGGGGTATATATGCCCAAGTGGGTCACCTTGGGGTGCCCCAGTCTTATTCGTGAACAAGAAAGATGGGACATTGAGATTGCGCATTTATTTCAGACAGTTGAACAAAGTGACTATTAAGAACACGTATCATTTTCCAAGGATCGATGATCTCTTTGATGAGTTGAAGGATGCCAAGATATTTTCAAAGATATATCATAGGTCAGGGTACCACCAGGTAAGGATAAAGGATGAAGACATCAACAAGACTTCCTTCAGAACAATGTATGGTCATTATGAATTCACAGTGGTGCCATTTGGGTTATCAAATGCACCCGTTGTTTTCATGTGTGTAATGAATGGTGTATTCAAAGAATATCTATACAAGTTTGTCATAGTTTTTTTGGATGACATCCTGGTGTATTCCAAGTCAGAGAAAGAACATGAACATCATCTGAGGATGGTGTTTCAAGTGATAAGAGAGCACCAACTGTATGCCAAATTGAGGAACTGTTCATTCTATCAAAAGAAAATCCATTATTTGGGACATATCATTTCAAAGGATGGGATAGCCATGGATCCTGAGAAGGTAGAGTCCATCAAAGAATGGTCAATGTCAAAGAATGTGACATAAGTCATATCCTTTATGGGTCTAGCTAGATATTACATAAGGTTCATTGCAGGGTTCTCAAGGATAGCTCACCCCATCACTTCCTTTCAAGGGAAGGAAAATAAATTTCAATGGATAGGAGAATGTAAGAGAAGATTCCAACAATTGAAGTAGTTGTTAACCAGTGCTCCAATCCTGAGGATTGTATATCCGAATGAATATTCTGTAGTGTGTACAGATGCATGCAAAGAAGGATTGGGAGGAGTCCTCAATTAGAATGGATTTGTAATATTTTATGTGTCCATAAAATTCAAAGAGCATGAAAAGAACTATGCAACTCATGATTTGGAGATGGTGGCCATAGTGCATGCTCTGAGGAAATGGAGACATTACCTCATGGGAAAGAGGTTTGAACTTAGGACAGACCATCATAGTCTAAAGAATTATTTTGACCAACCAACTTTGAATGCTAGGTCGAGTAGGTGGTTGGAATTCCTTTGTGACCATGACTTTGATATCAAGCATATCAAAGGAAAGGAGAACAAAGTAATTGATGCACTCAACAGAAGAGTGAATGAACTACATGCTACGACCATTAGCATGTATCAAATTGATATTAAAGGAATAATTTCAGAAGCTGCAAATGCAGATTTGCAGTACATGGAATTGGTTGCAAAGCTACATCAAGGTAAGATGCTACAAAAAGTGGAAGATTATAAATTGGAAGCTAATGGAACACTCATGTAGAGAAACATAATTTATGTACCTAATTTCTAGGAATTGATAATAATGATCTTGAAATAAATGCATAATGTGCCTTATGATGGGCACCCTGGATATCATAAAATAGTGGCAACAGTCAAGAGACATTACTTTTGTCCAGGTATCAAGAAGTAAATTGCAGAGTACATCACCAGATGTGTGGAGTGTTAGAAGTTCAAGGCTGAGCATAGGCACCCAGATGGGTTGCTACAACCATTGCCCATTCCTGAGTTGAAGTGGGAAGTGGTGACAATGGATTTCATCACATGATTACCTAGAACAAACAAGCAACATGATTCCATCATGGTGGTGGATAAGCTTACGAAAGCTACCCATTTTATAACATTGAAGACCACTCATAAGGAAGCTAATGTTGTCGATATCTATATGAGGGAAGTAGCATGATTGCACAGTATTCCCAAGACAATTGTGTCTGACAGAGACCCAAAATTTACCTCAAAGTTCTAGAAGGGGTTATTCAAAGGGTTCATAATAAATATGAAATTCAACATTGCTTATCATCCTGAGTCTGATGGGAAGACATAGAGGGTGAACCAAGTGATAGAAGATATGCTAAGGATGCATGTGATGGAAAAACCATCTAAATGGGAAGACTACCTACACTTGGTAGAATTTGCGTACAACAATGGGTATCAAGCATTATTGAAGATGAGTCTGTTTGAAGTACTTTATGGAAGAAAGTGCAACACGCCAATAGGTTGGGACAACCCAGCTGATATGGCAGTGGCTGGGCCAGATTTTCTCAAGGAAATGGAAGAGAAAAAACTGAAGATTAAGCATAATTTGAAGATTGCCCAAGACAAGAAGAAACATTATGCTGATAAGAACAGGACCCACAGGGATTTTAGAGTGGGTGATCATGTTTTATTGAAAGTGAAAGCCAACAAAAGTTCCCTGAAGCTGGGAAACTATTCCAAGTTGGCCGCTAGATATTATGGGCCATTTGAAATCCAAGAAAGGATTGGACCAGTTGCATATATGCTTGCATTTCCTTCATCCATGACTGTACATAATATGTTTCATGTTTCATTTCTTAATAAATATATACCTGATGCTAATCATGTTATTGATTGGATTTTTTTTTAGGTGGAGCAAAAAGGCATTTTGCAAGTGCATCTGCTACTCATATTGGACCGGAAGAGAAAAGAGCTCTGAAATCGATCCATAGGACTTGTAAAGGTCCAATGGACCTGGTACGGTCTTGAGGATGTGACATGGGAGTGTGAATATGCTATGCAGACAGAATACCCACATTTTTTTGAGGATTTTGAAAATCTTGTTGATGCTGTGTAAATAAGTTGCACTGAGGACAATGCAAAAATAAGGGGAGGGGATTGTAATATCCCAAGGACGAGCCCCGGTTTTATTATGAATTGTAAACATGTTTTGTAGGCTAGTGAGATGAGAAATTATAATTTGGTAAGATTATGTGTTAGTAGGTCGGAGAGCCTAGGTGTTAAAAGGCCAGGAGCCTATTTTGTACATGTAAATATTCATATTCTTAATATAAAAACATCAATGCATGTGGACCAACCACAATAAAAGAGAATGGGGGACTAAGATCCACTAGGTTGAGTAAGGGAGAGGGTGGCTGAGAGGTTGGAAAGAGGGGCTAAGCCTAAGGGCTTAAGTCCAAGAGAATAATAATTTATTATTATTCCAAAATTTGTTTAAAAGGATATGTTTTTATCTTAAGTTCCTTGGGGGAAGGACAGGTGAATTACAAAGGGAAGGAACGTGCTTCATGAGAGACAAGTGTCGGCTTAGTCATATGTATTATTAATAGGGGGAATTATTGATGTTGGGGTGGCTCACGCACTCACGCACAGGACACACACACTCACTCACGTAGGGGGGTTCCCACAGAGCATTTTTGGCTCTCACGTTTTCATCATTTTCGGCTATGATAGACCCATTCCCGCAAAGTGTTTTTGGCTCTCACATTTTCATCATTTTTGGCTATGATAGACCCGTCTTCCCCATCTCTCCTTACAAGTTCACTCATGCACTAAGAAAGCACGCAACCATCCAATTCCACCATTGTTGAACCTGTGGCCATTGTGAACCTTTGTAATTTACTGAGTCATCCCTTTCCTTACTTGAATTAGTTATTGTGGTTTGAAGAGGCGGGTTGCCAAGCCCGTGGTTGAAGAGGCAGGTTTTTAGGCGTATGAGAAACTCTCTCTCTAGGTGAGAGAGGTTGTTGTGGGTTGAATAAGAAGGTTGTCAGGCCTATGAGGAAGTGAGTTCTCCTGGAGGGAGTCTCGTAGCCACTACAGAGCTCTGATAATTCTAGTTTGTCATGTTTTTGAAGCCCAAGGTAAGGGAGGTGGAGAAGCTGATGGATTGTGTGACGGTGAAGGTGTATACTCCTGGGGTGGGGCAAGCATGTGTGGAATGAGAGTCTGTGAGAAGTGGGCATAAGTTGCTCTTCGGAGAGAATCCTTCCTCTTAAACTGTGTGACTTCCCTATTGACCTTTCCTAGCCTAGGAATCCCTTTCCCGTTGGAGTTTAGTCCCAGCTCGGGGGTGACCCACTGCTGAGAGTGATGAGCAGTGTGGTCTAAGGCTGGGAGGTTCGTGGAAGGTCTGCACACAATTGGTGGTTTTTAATCCAGTTAAAATATAAGTATCATTTACATGCTTAATTATGTATGTTATGCATGTATGTGATTGTTGAAATGTTATCATGTGTTATGTTGCATATAGGAATTACTTTCAATTCCATTTGAATCTGTAAGGTAATATTAACTCTGTGTTATTTGTTTTAAATTCATTAGAAATGTATGTTATATATATATATATATGTATTTTAGAGTAGTGGCGTTGTTCGGCCTGCTGTTGGCTGGGGACATTTTGTTTTGGTATCAGAGCTAGTTTGTAGAAGACAAGGTATTTGGGTAGCATTGCCTGGAAGTGGTGTTGATGGTCGGGGATGATAAATTATTCAAGCCTTATGTTTGATCAATGATATCAATTGGATCTTTCACTTTCAATGGAACTTGAATCAAGTGACTTTGTTGATTCTTTAGCAATCCATTCTATGTCCTCAAAATTTTGATTTCTCTTTGCAACTGCATATTTTCTTCATGTCTATTTCTGAATTGGAGGAAACCTTTCTCCTTTTATTTGAAACTATTGATACCTAGAGGGGGGTGAATTGGTATCAAGTACAATTTAAAAAAAAATCAACTTATACTTAAACCATTCAATTATATCCAATGAGAAATGAACAATAGTATAAGAGTTACAACAATACACCACAATACACCATGCACAATATATGAGAAATAATAAGACTTTACATTAAATTATCACCATCAACCAACCGTCACATAGAACCTGATAATGCTTCCCAAGACTTCTTCAACTTATGAAATTCTTCAATTATTGGAATACTCAGATCCTATAGATAATATTACTCAATTTATTCTCTTAAACTCCTCCAAGTTGCACTCCTTGAATCCTCCCAAAAAAGGAGTTATAGAGAAAATGATAGACCTTATTCAATTCTGGTTTATTCATGAGAGCGAACTTGTACAACATGCCTTGCACTCAATTTTTAACATCATATTCTGAAATTTTTACATAGAAAACTATAACACGTACTATTTCTAATGAGATTAGTCTCACTTCATTTCGATTCTCTATTAATACATTATGATTTTTTTACCCGGAACACCTTATAACACATCACCAAAATACTTCATCCTCCCTTGAAATCTGGCCTTCTTTACTTCAGATTTCCTCTGAAATTTGACTTATATCTCCTTGTTCATTAGAAAAATTGTATGTGTTAAAAAATGAATGCTTGATGAGATGTATTTATACCATTTATGTCACTTCCTTTTAACATTAGGGCTGACCTGAAACTTTCTTATTTTCTAATTATTTTCTATAATTATCTTTAGGGCCGACCTGTACCTCCTTCTTCAATTCACTTTGTCATCTTCAAAAATTCATTTCTCCTCAACCATGAGGATCCACGTGGCATTCCACCTACCATCGAAAACAACATGATGTATATTATCCATCCATGGTTTTTGTATATGCACGTTCACTGTCCTTCATGTCCAAATACCTTCATCTATATTGCGGTCCAAAGTGAATCACTAGGGTTGACATCAATGACAACAACCAATAATTCCAAAAATCTCCCCCTTTGTCATTGATGGAAACACTCATTCTCCCCTTATCATCATGATCCCAATTTCTCTCCTCCTTTGACATCAATGGAAAAGGGTGGGGTTTCTCCCCTTGATTTCAATGGCATAGGCTGACCTTCTTCTTTGGGGTTGCTCCCCCTGAACATGTGGCACTCAATAATAATTCATCCTTATTTTTGGTCTTTGGAACTTTTTCTTCCTTTGAAACCCTTTTTGTGGCTTTTGTATTCTCTCTCTTCTTCATGTCTACGATGTATATGTTGTTCAGTCTTATTGCTTCAATTGCAACCAACCTTCCTAAGTTATTTTCTATGATTTTACATTTTCGGGAGTCAAACATAAGAGTTGTCGGCCCTTGACCAAGTTTTAGAGATCCTTGGTCAGGTTTGACCTATTTTGGGACTTCGACAGGCTATCAAAGGTGGAGCGCAAGTCGAAGCAGAGATCATGGGATCAAGGCCCCTTTTAGGCCATTTTGGGTTTTGGGCTTATGTATAGGCCCATGGGTTTACCCATGTATAGGCCCTTTTGTAATGTATAAATAGAAAGCTAGGAGGTGCTAAAGGAAAGTGAAGGCAAATTTTCTAACTGCAAGTGATAGTTGTAAATGGTTTGTGCATACTATGTGAGGATTGCAAGGCTAAGTGAAAGTGGCGGTAAGAGATTGTGTAAAGGCTTTGTGTTGCAACCTATCTCGGGGAAGGAGGATCTAGTGAGGTGCGCAAAGATCTCATGTCCTATGAGGAGTAGGACCCTGTGGCTCTATGCATGTAGATGATTGATAGAAGACAATAAAGATAAGAAGAGTTGGTGGACATAGCCCCAGGCTGGGGGTGAACCACATATATCTTGTGTTTTGGTTTCTTTGTCCATTATGGTTGTTTTATGGTTCATATGATTAATGCTTAGTGCAATGATGTATGCTTAGATTAATATGATAGCTTAGTGCCTAATGATGTGAATAGGATACTAGATCTGATCTATGTTGATGTTCTTAATGCTTGAATGTGTTGAATTTGGTTGAATATTGTTTTGCATTGTAATTAGGGTTTATCTGCGCTATAGTCGAAGGTTAAGTACTAATGAATGAAAAATGATAAGTGCTCTATTAAGGTGTTGTAATCACAGATCTATGTCCCAGCTAGGTTGCAGACATCTGAGTCCTGCAACCACCCCTGCCTCTACCTCGGGTGAGACTTCATCTACTTCGCATGTGTTTCCGAAACGATTGGTAGTTAGGTTTTTGTTAGTGCATTGTTGAAACGTTGAACCCTGGGTCTGCCCCTGTGCCAACAAATGGTTTTGTTGTCGAGACTGAAACTGTGATTGCTAGGAACTGAGGAAAAAAAAAAAATCTATGTGCATAGATATGTTGCTTTAGTGCGCAATATTCTACTTGACTTGTGAAAGCTATGTGCTAAGAACAAAAGTTCAATCTGAAGAAAAGAGGTAAGATCTGAAATATTTGTGCTCTATTAAAGGTAAGATAAGTGAAAATTTTTGTTTCAAAACTATGGATCTAGGTATGTTCGATAAATTTGGTCCTAGTCTAAAAACTAGGGTACAATTAGAAGAAAGAAGGTTTGATATGAGTAGATCTGATAGAAATAATGAAAGATATGGTATTCCTATGCATAGAAAGAATGTTTGGACTAACCAATGGATGCAGGATCCTAGGAAAAGTTTTCTATAGGTCATCTACCATGATCCTAGTGCGCAGTACAAGAAAGGCTGAGGATCATTTAAGAGGAAGAGAGGATTAACCCTTTGTTACAGCTGTAGAAGGCTGTTCCATCTTGCTAAGGATTTCCCTGATAGAAGACCTAGTTGTCTTTGTTGTAAAGCTATGAACCATGAAGTTCTAGATTTCCCTAGGATGATTGCCAAACTTGAAAGAATGAATATGGAACAAGAAAAACATGAGAAAGACTCAGAAATTAAGACTATGGTAGAACCCCAGAAAGAATCAGACACTGTATTTTTAGAAATAAAAGAAACCCTGAACGATCACATAGACATCAACTTATCAGAGATCTTCCAAGAGAAATAATGCATAGAATAAAGAATAGGAGACTTCGACATAGACTGTGTTCTATACAAGGAAACACAGGTGAATGTCATGATAGAAAGAACTTCGTAAACCTTGGGAAGGCATGCTATGGTTCCTTCATTGGGAGGAAAAGGATTATTTAGAGGAAACTTAATAACCCTATGTGGAAGACTTACCCAGATATCTATGAGTTCTCATGGAACTTCGACAAAGGAATAATTTGATGTTATTAAATTTGTTCAGAACAGTGCCCCATTTGCTTTATTGCTAGGAAAAATCTGGATTGAGAAAGATCATACCCAGAGAAAAGAAGAATCCCTAGAATAGAAAAAGAAATAATTACAATATTTCATGACTAGGAGAATAGCGCAATTGATAGAAGAACAGGAGAACAGATCGAAGTTGTTCAGAACCAGAAACTTGGATGTTGAAGTTGAAAGTACACAGACAGACTTGAAAAACTTGTCCATACAAGAGAGTAGCGCACCTACCCCAAAGAGAGAGGAATTATTTCCCTTGAACCCTACGAAATATCCTCAACAGTGCAAAGTTATTATGCGAAGAGAAGATAAGAATCGGAATGGGAAGAGGAACCCAGTAATGCAAATCATAGGGAAGAAGGCTAGAAAGATTAGCAAGAAGAAAGCATAGTTGGAGAAATTACAGGAAGCTCCAGAGAAGACTTCGTAGAAGGAAGGTCTCCAGAATTTGAACTTCTCTAGAGTATCAGAGCAGCTCAGATTGGCACTTCACCATGGAAGAGAGATATGTCCGTTGGAAGAATTATAACCATTATATTAATGTTCCTGAACGGTTAGAACAATAGTTATGATCAGAAAGCTCTCCATCGGATCGTTGGGACCATGCCGTAACAGAAAAAACTGCATTGATGAAGGTTGCTTGTCTATTGGAGGGATCTGTTACATAGTTGTCTACTTATTTCGTCGACTGTTGTGTTGAGAACACTTTCTCGAATTGTATCTGAGCCAGCAAGAGAACTCATTGTTACGATGTTTTTCTTACTGATACTTCACTACCTATTCTATTGCATTGATCATTTGTTCATCAACTTGAGTTATCCGATCTTGAGCATGCATGTGAGACGAAATCAACGCCGCAAAAAAGTATGTCGAAGAAGTTCTAATCGAACTCATGGATGAGAAGGTGATTTCCTTCGAAATTCAAGCTTCATCGACGAGAGGAGTACAAGCCTCCCCGTCGACTGCTCACAGATCCAGACCATCCCTAGATGTGGCCTAGAAAACAACCAAGCATCGATATGACTTGGTGAATGTGACATTAATCCCATCCATCCTATCTGACTAAATCCCACCTCTGGCCGACGTGGTGAATCGTGACAGTGTTCCCAGGGACTTCGACTACACCTTGGTCACTACGTACCTCTCGAAAGGGATACACATAGGAAATCCTCATCCAGATAAGATCATGACACTAAATATCAATGACTTTAACCTAGGGTTGTAACACCCTGTTTCC
This sequence comes from Picea glauca, assembly GCA_000966675.3. Lineage (NCBI taxonomy): Eukaryota > Viridiplantae > Streptophyta > Pinopsida > Pinales > Pinaceae > Picea > Picea glauca. The sequence goes on from JZKD02S1670758.1 coordinate 410,132, forward strand.
CCTAGTTTGTAAAAATAACTATAATGGCCAAGAACTATGGCAAACTCAGAAATGTGAATGTGTGATGTGAATGGAACTTATGAGAAAGGTCGGTGAATGTGAATAATATTATGAATGTATATATTTTAGGATTGCTGAGAGGGGGGAAATGCTGAAAAAGAGACCACGATGGCTGAAGAAAGGTGGTGGAAGGCACCTGGAAAGGTGGCGTTAACTTCCACCAAAAATCAATACCGTATTTGGACTTCACTGGCCCAGTCAACCAAGAGCGGCTTGTTGGCCCGTATTAAATGCCTCACATTTAATATCCCACCGGCTGGTAGGTAAATGGCTCCTCAAAAATTAATGAGGGATGGGGGGAAATGAATCGATCATCCGTAGGAGTTGCAGACCTGATCAGTGCACAGAAAACTATGCCACACGCAACCTCGCAAGAGGAAAAAGGCGTGAGGGAGAAGAAGATGGGCATTGGGCATATGCGAGGGAAGGATAACCTTGGAAGAGCTATGGCGATATGTAGAGTGAGTGATAGTAGAGAGGAAGGAGACTAACCTTCGCTTCTGGTCACTGGCAAACAGAGATGCAGTCTCACAGCATCGTGGTCTCAGCTCAGGGGTGGCTAGTGGTAAATCCGCTGGGAGTCAATGAGCCTACGGTTGGGTGGAAAAGAGCACCCCTCTAAGCAGTTGCATAACCCCTGGTGTTACCTTCTAATAAGTGTTTTTCCTATGGCATATTGAAATATATGTATTCTAACATTTCTGCTCATAAGCTGTGAAATTGTGAAAGATTTCATTATAAGAATGTTTGTATGGTGTCTTGATCAGTACTGGTAGTTGTATGTTTATATGGAAAGACTACGTATGGCTTATGTTCTCATAAATCGTTATTTATGCGTACTAATCTAACTCAGACTTCACGTCTGGTTCTCGGGAGAGAGATACCCTTATCTGCCTCAGACAGTACCCTGGGTAAACCTCCCCATAGAGATACCCTTCTCAAAAGCCCAACAAGAATCTAGAAAAAGGATGTGAAGGCGCAAGGCCTTAAGAAATACATAATAAGTATCGAATTGATGGACAAGATCCATTCGGGAGATCGGTGGTCACTCACGACCGTCAGATCGGAAGAAGAAACTGGAGTGTTAAGTGCCTTAACCCTGAATAGGTGTTGATCGACAGACGAGATCTCGTCGGGAAATCTGTGGTCACACATGACCATTAGATTGGTAGGAGAAAGTAGGGTGTTAAATGCCTTACCACCTTGTCTTTCTGTGTCTTTGTGGGTAGCGAAGAGATCAGGATCGTAGATCCCCAAGGTCCATGAGAGCATCTGGACCATTGACCTTCACACGTCTAGGAAGTCATGGGAGAATGCACAAGTTAGGAACCTGTCTGAGCCGTCAGATGTCGGCTGAAAAACCTGACAGCCATTGGATCTATCAGGAGATACTCAAGGGTTAAACCCCCAGTGAATAGGGGCGAAAGCCCAAAAATAGACCTAGACCGTCCGATCGACGGAGGCCATGTGTTGTGAGATTTCCCATTTCGGAAAATCAAGAATCAAGAACTTGGGAGTTCTGGTGACGAGAGATCGAGATGTTCCATGGTGGAAACCCTAAAGCAGTCTTAGACCGACCGATTCCGGGAAGGCTACGCGTCGAGAGATTACCCGTTTCGGGAAATCGGGGATCGGAGATTCGGGAGTCCCGTTGACAAGAGGTCGGGCTCTCACCTTGAAAAATCCTGATGGAAGAGAGACCGTGGTCATATGGGAAGAGGTCATATTGACCAAGGCATAACCCAAGGGGCTAATCACTGATTGAGGCTCATTCGACACTTCAGTGTTTCGACACTCGGCATACCAAAGGGAATGTTCCCTTGTGCTCTCAAACCCCGAAATCCAGACTGATAAATATAGAAATGTTAACATGTGGTTAAGCTCTGATGAATGGACAGGATCCTCTCGAAGGATTTAGGGTCTGGGATGACCATGAGATGTGAGGAAGAGATGTCGGCTTTAAGTTGGGGTGCGAATGCGAATTATGGTAAGTGGTGAGCAGATCTGGACGGCCAGAATCCACTCGCCCAGATCTATGGCTGAGGCTTCATTTTGGATCCCCCTTGTCATTATGCCTTTAGCGGTGAGAGGGGGGTTCGGAATTGAACGCGCAACTCTTGAACGGTCAGGTTTTATTCGCCTTGATCAACAACGTTCAAGCGAATTTCAAACCCCCCTTGCCATTCTGCATTTAATGGGGCAGGGGCGGGGTCCAGAATGGTGTGGCGTGTGAAGTGGCACCTGCCTCCTTTCACGTCGCCCTCCATGTCATGTTGCCCCTATTGCCACCGTTACGACACTCAACTGCGCGAAAAGGCCCGTTCTTAAGGGCCATTCGCTAACCCTGCTGGGATTCATCCCTACTGGCCAGTCTCTAGCCCTGTCAGGGTTCGACGGTTGTAGATTCGAATGATTCGATATTTCTGTAGCATCGAGTCACGAAATACTGAGAGGTTCCATGATGATTTGACCTATGATCATGACCCACGATCACATGGGAGAAGATAGAGAAAGAGATAGCTTACGCTAGGCCTCCATGGATATTTCAGGGGTTCTAAATCTTAGGAAATCAACAAAAAATTTTGATTATGGTAGTGGGTGTGTTACAAATTGGTACCAGAGCATGGTGACAACACTTGGCCTGATTGGGCTCATGAACGAGTTGCTCATAAGCTCCGTTCAAAGCACTCCTAAGAGGAGTAACCCCCTAACTTAACTCTCTTATCCAAGATCAGAACCTGGAAACGAGAACTCGACTGTGTGTGCATGTGAAAGAGTATGATTTATACATGGGTTATAAAAATGTATCTAACTATTGACTGACAATCATTGTTTGTCCTTTTCCCCCAAGCAAACGATCAGCCGTGGGAATTTACAGATGCAGAGAATGGTGACTCACCAAGAGATGGGAGAGGGCTCCCACAATAGAGATGAAGAGTCTGATGAAAGAAGAGAAATAAGGACCCCTCCAGATCTAGCTGAGACTGTGAGGATTCTCATGGTCGAATTGCAAAGCTGAAAGGTCGATAATGAAAGGATGATGAAAGAACAAGAAAAGAAAACAGAAATTAATGCAGTTCTACTGCAGAGCTTATCCGACCTACAATGACAAATGCAGCATGAACCCGAGATATAGAAACATGGTCATATCAGTGGCCATATTGAGAGGAGCACCTCAAGGAAGGTCCACCCCAGAGATAAAGGACCAGTGTCAGATGATTCCTCTGAGAAGGAAGCTGGTGACTCAGAGGGCTCTTCCAGCAGCAGAACCAGTTCCTATTACCAAAGAAAATAGAAGAAGCAAAAATTCTCCAAGGGTTATAAATTGGAGGAATTCAGAAAGGCCAAACCACCCTCCTTTGATGCTGAGATAAACAAAGGAGAGGAAGCTGAGGCCTGGCTACTCGGACTGAAAAGTACTTCAGATTCCATGCCTTCTCAAAAAATTTGAAGGCCTGAGTGGCCACTTTCAATCTGAATGGAAAAGCTTCCATCTGGTGGGAAGATCTTAAGAATGTGAAAGGGGTCCGCGAAGAGGACATGTCCTGGAAACAGTTTGAGAAATACTTCCAAAAGAAGTATTTGTCGAAAAAATGTTTCGACGAGAAGACTAATGAGTTTTATGAACTCAAACTGGGGCAACTCGCTATAGAGGAATATGTCAACAAATTCCTCGACTTGTTGAGGTATGTCCCTTACATAAAAGAAGAAAAGGCAAAGGTGCAATGCTTCATCAGCGGGCTACCCAAGTATTACCAGAACATAATTGAATTTGTTGAGCCAAATACCTTAGAAGACACTATTCAAAAGGCAACATATTGTCATGAATAGTATGGACATTGGGAAGAGTCTCGTGGAGACTGGAAATAGAAGAATGGTTCGAGATTTCAGAAAATGGGGATTAAGTCCCCAGGATCTAATAACTACAAGAAGAACCGTAGAATGAACTTTCTAGCCCGGAGTGTACTCCAGTAGAACTTTCCCTCATCGGGCATAAATAAAACTTCTGGACCTATACCAGTAAATACTGATAACCCAAAGAGAGAACCTTTGAAATGCTAGGGTTGCGGAGAAGAGTATCTCCTAAGAGACTGTCCACACCGACAACAGAACAGTCGGAAAGTTTATAACATTCAGGAATCTACCACAGTCAATGATGTGGCAAGGAGTGTGCCACATATTCATGCAGCCTTGGATAGTAACCAAGTTGACCACCAAGCTTCATTGGTGGAAATAGAAGTTATGAATTTCAACTATCTGGTGTCTGTTTTGATTGACCCTGGTTCAAATTTGAGTTATATAGCCCCTAAAGTTGTTGATAAGTGTAAACTACAGCCACAAAAACAAACCAAGCCATGGTTGGTACAGTTAGCCACTGGCACCAAAAGAAGGGTAGCAGAGGTCATACCAGCCTTCCAATTAATATTGGGTGAATTCCCCACCCAAGCAACCCTTAACATATTACCCTTGGAATCATACGATTTGTTGATTGGTATGGACTGGCTAGCCACCCATAAAGCCAGATTGGACTATTACCATAAAACCTTAGAATGTGTGAACAAAGAAGGAAAAAGGATAACCCTTCAAGGGATCCAAAAACCTATCTCGGAGAGGCAAATATCAACCCTGCAAATGAGAAAGTATTGCCGAAAGGGATGTCCCCTATATGCAATACAGGTGTTGGAAACCATAGAAGGTGACAAACCCAGCCTTGAAGACCATCCTACCCTAAGAGAATACAAAGATGTGTTTCCGGAAGAGGTGCCAGGTCTACCTCCGAGAAGAGACATTGACTTCTCGATAGAACTTGCACCAGGAGCGGTGTCAGTGTCTAGGACACCCTACTAGATGAGCACACCTAAGTTAGTTGAACTCAAATTGTAATTGAAAGAAATGATGGATAAAGGGTATATTCGACCCAGTGTGTCCCCATGGGGAGCACCAGTCCTGTTTGTGAAAAATAAATATGGCACCCTTAGACTATGTATAGATTATAGACAACTCAATAAAGTAACCATAAAGAACAAGTACCCCTTGCCCAGGATCGATGATCTATTCGATCAGTTGGGAGGTGCGTCTATTTTCTCCAAGATTGACTTGAGTTTGGTATACCATCAAGTCTGAATCAAGGGTGAAGACATCCATAAAACCGCTTTCCAGACATGGTATGGTCACTATGAGTTTGTGGTAGTGCCATTTTGGTTAACCAATGCCCCTGCCACTTTCATGTGCTTAATGAACAATGTACTCAGTAATTTTTTAGATAAATTTGTAATAGTTTTTATTGATGGCATATGAATATACTCTAAGAATAGAGAAGAGCATGAAGAGCATCTTATACTTGTGCTACAAGTGCTAAGAGAGCATCAACTCTATGCTAAATTCAGCAAATGTGACTTCTTCCAGAAGCAAATACATTACTTGGGACATGTTCTGTCTAAGGAAGGGGTAGTTGTAGATCCTGACAAGATCAGGTCTATCATGGAATGGCCTGCCTCGAAGGATGTTTCAGACATTAGATCCTTTATGGGATTAGCAGGATACGATAGGATATTTATAAAAGGATTCTCCAAGATTGGTTGTCCAATCACTGCCCTCCAGAAGAAGGGGACTAAATTCCCATGGACACAGAAATGTGAAGAAAGATTCCAAACCCTGAAACATCTACTGACCCATGCACTCGTGTTGAAAATCGCTGACCTAGAAGCTGACTTCCTTGTGTGTACAGATGCCTATAAGGAAGGGCTCGGAGGATTCCTTATGCAGAAAGGAAGTGTGATATGCTATGAATCCCAAAAATTGAACGAGCATGAGGTCAACTATGTGACCCATGATCTAGAACTGAATGCCATAGTGCATGCCTTGAAAATGTGGAGGCATTAGCTCCTGGGAAGAAAATTTGTACTTATGACAGATCACTGCGGATTGCGATATTTGTTCGATCAACCAAATCTCAATGCCAGACAAGCTAGATGGATGGCCCTCCTTAGCGAATTCGATTTTGAAATCAAGCACATTAAAGGGAAATAAAATAGGGTGGTCGATGCCCTTAGCAGAAGCATGAAAATAATTCACCTGGCAGTGGTGAGTGCCTGCGAGACAGATGTTAAGAACAGAGTCAGAAATGCACAAGAGACAGATCCCTTCATTCAAACTGTGACCCTGTACCTACAGCAAGAACCCGCTAGAGTAAAATATGAAGGCTACCAGATGATTGAAGGAGGTCTGCTCACTTACAAAGATAGACTGTACATTCCAAATTGTGACGACTTGAAGAGGTTCATTATGGATGAACTACATAAAAGACCATATACTAGTCACCCAGGATACCAGAAAATGATCACTTCCACCCCAAAACAATTTTATTGGCCTGGATTAAAGAAAGACATAGTCGAATATTTGGCCCAATGCATAGAGTGCCAATAGGTTAAAGCATAACATCGATACCCAACAGGACTATTGCAACCTTTACCCATCCCAGAATGGAAATGGGAAACCATCTCCATGGATTTTATCACTGGATTGCCAACTTCAACCAAATAGAATGACACCATTATGGTAGTGGTGGATAAATTGAGCAAGTCTACTCATTTCATCCCTATCAAATCAACCTGCAAGGCGATAGATATCGCCCAGGTATTCATGAAAGAGGTATTCAGACTGCACGGTATGCCAAAAGAGATAGTGTCTGACAGAGACACAAAATTTACTTCCAATTTTTGGAAATCACTGATGGCTAGTTTAGAGACCAAATTGTTGTTTAGCACCGCCTATCACCCTCAAACCGACGGACAGACGGAAAGAGTGAATCAAATATTAGAGGATATGTTAAGGATGCATGTAATGCATCAACCCAGGAAATGGAAAGACTACCTACCATTGGTAGAATTTACCTACAACAACGGCTACCAAACATCCTTAAAGGTGAGTCCCTTCAAGGTCCTCTATGGTAGGCTGTGTAATACTCCAGTCAACTGGAGTGATCCTATAAATAGGATTTCTTTTGGACCCGACATGTTGAAAGAAATGGAACACCAAGTGACTCAGATAAAACAAAATCTGAAGGTCTCTCAGAACCGACAGAAAAGTTATGCTGATCAAAAGAGAACTCCAAGAGAGTTCAAAACGGGGGATCATGTATATCTAAGAGTTAGGGTAGCAGAGGTCATACCAGCCTATAGTTGGGTGGAAACGAGAACCCCTCTCAGCAGTTGCATAACCCCTGGTGTTACCTTCCGATAAGTGTTTTTCCTTTGGCATCTTGAAATATATGTATTCTGACAATTATGCTCATAAGCTGTGAAATTGTGAATGATTTCATTATAGGAATGTCTGTATGGTGTCTTGATCAGTACTGGTAGTTGTATGTTTATATGGAAATACTACGTATGGCTTATGTTCTCATAAATTATTATTTATATGCGTACTAATCTAAATTAGACTTCACGTCTGGTTCTCAAGAGAGAGATACCCTTATCTGCATCAGACAGTACCCTGGGTAAACCTTACCATAGAGATACCCTTCTCAAAAGCCCATCAAGAATCTGGAAAAAGGATGTGAAGGCACAAGGCCTTAAGAAATCCCTTATAAGTATCGAATCGATGAACGATATCCCTTCGAGAGATCGGTGGTCACTCACGACCGTCAGATCGGAAGAAGAAACTGGAGTGTTAAGTGCCTTAACCCTGAATAGGTGTTGATCAAAAGACGAGATCTCGTTGGGAAATCTGTGGTCACACATGACCGTTATATTGGTAGGAGAAAGTAGGGTGTTAAATGCCTTACCACCTTGTCTTTCTGTGTCTTCATGGGTAGCGAAGAGATCGGGATCGTAGATCCCCAAGGTCCATGAGAGAATCTGGACCGTTGACCTTTCCACGTCCAGGAAGTCATGGGAGAATGCACAAGTTAGGAACCTATCTGAGCCATCAGATATCGGCTAGAAAACCCGACAACCGTTGGATCTGTCAGGAGATACCCGAGGGTTAAACCCCTAGTGAATAGGGGCGAAAGCCCCAAAATAGATCTAGACCGTCTGATCGACGGAGGCCACGTGTCGTGAGATTTTCCATTTCGGGAAATCGAGAATCGAGAACTCGAGAGTTCTGGTGATGAGAGATCGGGATGTTCCATGGTGGAAACCCTGAAGTAGTCTTAGACCGACCGCTTCCGAGAAGGCTACGTGTCGAGAGATTACCCGTTTTAGGAAATCGGGGATGGGGGATTTGGGAGTCCCGTTGACAAGAGGTCGGGCTCTCACCTTGACAAATCTCGATGGAGGAGAGACCGTGGTCATATTGGAAGAGGTCATATTGACCAAGGAATAACCCAAGGGGCTAATCATCTATTGAGGCTCATTCGACACTTCGGCGTTTCGGCACTCGGGATACCAAAGGGCATGTTCCCCTGTGCTCTCAAACCCCAAAATCCAGACTGATAAATATCGAAATGTTAACATGTGGTTAATATTCGATGAATGGACGGGATCCTCTCAAAGGATCTAGGGTCTGGGATGACCATGATATGTGAGGAAGAGATGTTGGCTATAAGCTGGGGCCCGAATGCGCATTAGGGTAAGTGGCAAGCAGATCTGGACGGTCAGAGTCCACCTGTCCAGATCTATGGCTGAGGCTTTATTCCAGAGCCCCCTTGTCGTTCTGCCTTTAGTAGTGAGGGGGGGGTCTGGAATCGAATGCGCAACTCTTGAACGATCAGTATTTATTCGCCTTGATCAACGGAGTTCAAGCGAATTCTGGACCCCCCTTTCCATTCTGCCTTTAATGGGATGGGGGGTCCAGAATGGTGTGGCATGTGAAGTGGGACCTGCCTCCTATCACATCACCCTCTATGTCATGTTTCTCCTCTTTCCACCGATACTCCACTCAATTGCATGATAGGAACCGTTCTTAATGGCCATTCGCTAACCCTATTGGGATTCGTCCCTACTGGCCAGTCGCTAGCCTTGTCGGGGTTCAACGGTTGCAGAGTCGAATGATTCAACATTCCTGTAGCACCAAGTCATGAAATACTGAGAGGTGCCAGGATTATTTGACCTGTGATCATGACCCATGATCACATGGGAGCAGACAGAGAAAGAGCTAGCTTACGCTAGACCTCCGTGGATATTTCGGGGGTTCTAAATCTTGGGAAATCAACGATTTTTTTTTATTATGGTAGTGGGTGTGTTACAAGGGTATATCAAGAACTTCATCATTCTCACCCCTCATAGTTAGTTGAATAGGAAAAAGGGGAAGAAGTCGAGGATAATCCCCCAACCATGGACTATGGACCTCGCACAGTCCACTATTATGAACGTGATGAAAATACCCCATTTTTGAAGGCACTAGGAGGTTACTGCGTGCGTTAATATTCTGCTATCGAGCTTCCATGGAGGTTATTTGTGGCTAGACAAATGCATCACCGTCGACCTGGATTTGATCCATTGGATCAATGAATTGATCATGCAAGGACCAGACCCACAAGACTTTTACCCAGGATATGCTGCAAACCACGCCTTGGCGCGGAAGATTAAAGATACATACGATTATGTGGAGAAGGGGAAGCGAAGCTACAAGGTAGCCTCCATATAGAATGGATTAGTGCGCCTTGATTTCCAGTTGATTTTTTGGTAATCTAGTCTAGAAAAACAGACCCACGTAGGTCACAAGGTTTGTTGTTGACCTCGCGGGGAAATGCGTGGAGGGGCTATAGGTGAACTGGGAAAATTAATTAGTGAACCAATTATACCAATACTATTGTGAAGCTTAGGATCGGGGCTATGAGTTCCATTTTAGTTGGATGCTGATTCTCATCGCATTCATAGCTTGGGAGATGCCAGAAGGTGCGACCTTCCCTGAACTAGAACCATCTGAACCCTTAGCCACGAAGTTCACTTTTCTCTGGTATTCAAGTGATATGGAAAAATAATGGTAGTCCAACGTGGTGTTCCACACATAATAAATGTAGTTAAAGAGGGCTATTGAGGTTTTCCCTTGTATAATGTCAAACACCTTGCATAGGTTTAGGCCATTTGTGAAGTTCCATGTAGACATACATTTTATCTACATCACTGTGCGCGGAGACGAACACAAATATTTACTACAGAGTTATTACAAACTCACATAGGAGGACCTAGAAGAAATAACTAAGGAGTGGCCTACAAATATCCTTATCCTTGTTGACCCTGCAAAACTGTTTGATCCCGAACTAATCGGAAGACCGATGGTCACTCACGAAGGGCATGATACACCTGGAACTAGCAGAAGGAAGAATACATAATAGGTCCAATGGCTGAGCAGTGCATCATAAGAAAATGCTTCAGAATCACCTAGAGGACAAGGTGATGACGAAGTAGATAAAGAAGAGAACAATGGAAAATAATATCAACAGAAGCAAGGTGAAGTAACACCACCACAGAATCCCCCTGATGATGCAGAGCCATCTAACAAAAGAAAGGCTTTTCCCACAAAACCCACATCGCGGAAGAAGTCAAAAGCTAGTAAGACCAAGCTGTAGATTGTGATCATGCTCGATGACTTCGAATTCATCATCACAGCTCTATCAAACGCCTCGAAAGATATTTCGTAGAGAAATGAAGCTAAGAAAGAGACCATGTATGAAAAAATTGAACCAGAACTATGAGGGATATAGAAGACCCTTCACTCCAGCCGCACAGTGTCCACTGCGCCCCTCCCATCAGAAGAAACAGAGTTGGGAGATGAGCCTACCCAACTTTGCAGACTAGCTGATCCGACTAAATATCACCTTCGTCGTGCACAGGAAAAAGAAAAACATGCCACAGTGGCCCTGAAGAAATCATAAGAGGAAATAATAGAGAAATGTAGGGTTGCACAATAGGAGAAGGTTTCCATCCAAACAAACTTCGAAGAGGATAAAGCGCAGATCCAGCAGGAGAAAGAAGAGTTTCTCGCAAAGTAGGTCAGATTCAAAGAAGCAGTCAATATATCTCTTCGCTCTATGACAGGCTTAGAGAAAAAGGAGGAAGACCTAGTAGAGAATCAAGTGGCGAGGCTTGTTGAAGCCATTCAGCAGCTTCAACAGAGAATATAAGATATAGAGCTACAAACAGTACCAAGTACTCCGCAGGATGTGAGAGACCAAAGAGAATCCACTGCCCAGAGTTCAGTTCAGAGGATCAAAGCATTATCTTTGGAATGTTAACAACTTAGCAGTAGAAGTGCACAAACGTATGAGTGACTTACTAAGGACCTTGAGTTGAAGACCTTGGAGTCACAACTCTAGGAGGAAAAGCAGCAAGAAACAACGGTATAGGCACAACTGAAGCTATTTTCAACAGTTGAGAGAATGAAATGATCCCAGGAACAACTCACTTTTGAACAGCACGTCCATGCCATACAGAGAAAATTCATGAAAGTAACTCAGAAGCTCCAGCCAGTCTAGGATGTAGCTTGCCAACTGTTCGAAGAGATTGAAGGATGAGGAGCATAAATAGAATAGTTAGTCACTATAGTTGAGAAACGCTTGGAAGGACCTGTGAATGAGGAAGTTCTTCAATATTTCATCAAGCAGGAGGCCTTGGCATAGCAATAGGTCGAAGTAGCTCGACCTAGGCTCGAGGATTTTGAGGTAGGGCTACCCAAATCAAAGTGACTCGGGACGAGTCACGGGTGAGTGTTGGGGGCCTGTTGGCCCTTGACCAAGTTTCAGAGATCGTTGGTTATGTTTGACCTACTTTTGGACTTCGACAAGATGTAGAAGCTGAAGTGCAAGTCGAAGCAGAGATCGCGATATCTCATCCCCTTTTAGGGAATTTAGGGTTTTGGGCTTATGTAACGGGTATGGGGATGTTATCCCATGGGTTTACCCATGTCTAGGCCCTTTCGTAATGTATAAATAGAAAGCTAGGTGATGTAAGTAGGCAGTGCTAAAGGCAAGTGAAGGCCAATGTGCTAAGTGCAAGTGATAGTTGTAAACGCTTTGTGCATACTGTGTGAGGATTGCAAGGCTTAGTGGAAGTGTCTGTAAGAGACTGTGTAAAGGCTTTGTGTTGTAACCTATATCGGGGAAGCAGGATTTGGCAAGGTGTGAGAAGATGTCATGTCCTATGCAGAGTAAAACCCTATGGCTCTGTGCATGTAGATGATTGATAGAAGAAAATAAAGAGAATAAGAGTTTGTGAACATAGCCCCAGGCTGGGGGTGAACCACGTATATCCTATGTTGTGGTTGCTTTGTCCATTATGGTTGTTTTATAGTTCATATGATTAATTCTTATTACAATGATGTATGCTTAGATGAATATGATAGCTTAGCGCCTAATGATGTGAATAATATGCTAGGTCTGATCTATGTTGGTGTTCTTAGTGCTTGAATGTGTTGAATCTAGTTGAATAATGTGCTACACTCTAATTAGGGTTTATCTATGTTGTAAACAAAGGCTAAGTACTAATGAATGACAACCTATAAGTGCTTTGTTAAGGTGTTGTAATCACATATCTATGTCCCAGCTAGGTTGCATACATCTGAGTCTTGCAACCACCCCTTCCTCTACCTTGGGTGAGACTTCATCTGCTTCACAGGTGTTTCCGAAAGGGTCGGTAGTTAGAGTTTTGTTGGTGCGCTAATGAAGCGTTGAACCCTGGGTCTGCCCCTGTGCCAACAAGAGTGTATCCTTGATCACATATTTTGCTGACACTGAGGATATTATGCTTCATATATTTAACCAATAGGACTTTTCTTTCTTTTACATTTTCACTTCCAAGCTTTACAGTTACTTCTCCAAGTATTTTGGTAGATGATTCATCTCCAAATGCAACATTTCCACCCTTTTTCTTGAAACTGAAAAATTTTCTTTGATATCCGGTCATATGAGATGAGCACCCACTATCTATGAACCATTCATCTTCTTATTTTCATTATTTAGTGACCAATGTTATTCAACAATTTTCATTGTGTGGAATTTCTTTCCTTTTCCATGTTGTAGTTGGTATAGGGACATTTGGCATACGATTATCTTCCTTCATCTCTTTGCAATATCGTGCTTTGTGACCAAGATTATTGCACTTGTAACATACAATATTTTGATCCATTAATGGGTCAAATGGATTATAATTTATTTTGGAACGTCTATGAACATTTCCATATCTATTATTTTGACCATTCATGTAGCTTTCGTAGTCATTCCTTTCATTGATTCTACAATTGATTGCCTTGTGTCCAAAATTTCCACAAGTATAACAATGTCCAAGAAATAGATTTTGATACCTGGGAGTATGTGATCTTCTTTGTGGTGTAGTCCATCTGGGTTCATGATTTATTCTTATGTATTTTCCTTCATAATGATTGCTTTCATACATGATGGGAGAGGATCTTCTTGATTTCTCATTCCTTCTGAGTTCTAGTCTTCTATCTTGTTGTTCAACTTTCTCTCGAGTGTTGGTTTCATCCTTTTCATCTTCCTTCTCTTGTTTTGTTGTCCTCAAATTGTCATTGTATCCTATTCATGTATTTTCATTTGGAGATCTTTGACTGCTAAGGATCTCATATAATTTTTCCGTTATTTTTTTGAACTTCTTCAACTTTTATATTTTCAATAGTAGCTCCCCTTTTGTGTGATCCAATTCTCCTTTCAATTTCTCATAATATTCTAATTGTTCCTTCAAGCTACCAATGGTATTTTCGATCCTGTAATTATCTTCTTCACAACTAATCAATTCACCTTTCATAATTATGTTTGTGTTTCTAAGCTTGTTATTTTCAGTTTCATCATGCTTCAACTTTTCAATATTCTCATCTTCTTGTTCACTCTCTACGTTGTCTTTGTATCCCCAAAAGGAATCAACATTGGTTTCTTCATCTGAATATTCTTTAGAAATGATTTTGTCTTCTTTAGAACTCTTGTGATCATCGTGGGTTTCTTGGGTTATGAAGAGGACTTCTCCTCCATCATTATCTTCTTCATCACTCTCATCTCAGGAGATGTCATCATCCTTGGAGTAGAATCTCTTTTTATTGTTGAGACTTCTCTTTTTATGGTATCAATTTTTAACAATATGTCCTATTCTACCACAGTTAAAGAATTTGAGAGGAGACTTACCTTTGTATCTTACAGTTCCCTTCTAGAACCTTCTTACGACATTTTCTATTTCTTCATCAAGATCGTTATCATTGTATTTTTTCTTCTTTATGGATTTAAAGGCTGCTTCATTGTTTATATGGTTGCTTTTTGTACCTGTTCTCATTTCATATGCTATAAAATACCCATGTAATTCATGCATTGTCATTTTGGTCAAGTCCCTAGTTTCTTCAATGGCGGAGACCTTAGGACCATACTTCAAGAGAAGTGATCTCAATACTTTTTGTACAACCAAACGATTCATTTAGCTCTTCACCTAATCCTCTTATAGCATTAACAACTTCATCAAATCTATAAAATAGGTTGCAATATCTTCCTTTTCATCCATCTTCAAATTTTCAAATTCTTCTCTATGTCGTTGAATCTTTACCTTCTTAACTTTTGGATCACCTTCATAGATACTCTTGAGTTTGTCCCGTAACTCTTTAGTAGTGTTACAACCTATCACTTTGTTAGCAATGGTTTGTGCCAATGCTCCTATAATAACATGTATGGATTTTGAATTACAACTCATAAGCTTCATATCATTTGGATCGGTTGGAGAATTATTTGGGATTACATATCCATTTAAAACTGAGTACCAAATGTCTACTCCCATAGTTTTTAGGTACGTTTTCACTCTATCACTCTAGTATGCATAATTGCTTGCATAAAATCATTGAATTCCATTTGAAATGTTCTCGTGGTCATCCATCTCTTCTCAGGTTTTCCTTCCAGTGGTTAAATTTTTCTGAAGGCAACCTTCTCTGATACCAATTGTTGATACTGAGAGGGGGGTGAATCAGTATCAAGTACAATTTAAAAAAAAATCAACTTATACTTAAACCATTCAATTATATCCAATGAGAAATGAACAATAGTATAAGAGTTACAACAATACACCACAATACACTATGAAAATACATGAGAAATGATCATTAGTTATTTTTGAAGGGAAGTAATGACTTCCAAAGGTAGCTACAACTTCCAAATATAAAGGGAGCCATAAACCTCAAAAAGGAAGACACAATCATCCACTATTAAGAGAGGGTTGACCTCTCCATACTTTCCCCTTCCTTCCACCCAAGAATATATGAGAGATAATAAAACTTTACATTAAATTATCACCATCAACCAACCATCACACATAACATGATAATGCTTCTTGATACTTCTTCAACTTCTACAATTCTTCAATTATTGGAATATTTTGATCTTGTAGATAATATTACTCAATGTATTTTGTGATACTCCTCCAAGTTTCACTCCTTGAATCCTCCCAGAAAATGAGTTATAGATAAAATGATAGAGCTTATTCAATTTTGGTTTATTCAGGAGAGCGAACTTGTACAACATGCCTTGCGCTCAATTTTTAACATCATATTTTGAAATTTTTACACAGGAAACTACAACCCGTACTATTTCCAATGCAATTGGTCTCACTTCATTTGTATTCTCTATTAATATGTTATTATTGTTTTACCCAGAACACCTTAGAACACATCACCAAAAGACTTCATCCTCCCTTGAAATCTAGCCTTCTTTACTTCAGATTTCCTCTGAAATTCGACTTATATCCCCTTGTTCATTAGCAAACTTGTGTGTGTTAAAAAATGAATGTTTAATGAGATCTATTTATACCCTTTATGTTGCTTCCTTTTAACATTAGGGTCAACCTGACACTTTCTTATTTTGTAATTCTTTTCTTTAATTATCCTCAGGATCGACCTGTACCTCCTTCTTCAATTCACTTTGTCATCTTCAAAAATTCATTTCTCCTCAACCATGAGGATCCACGTGACGTGCCACCTACCACCGGAAACAACATGATGTATAATATCCATACATGGGTGTTGTATCTACATGTGCACTATCCTTCATGTCCAAATACCATCATCAATCTTGCGGTCCAAAACCAATCAGTAGGGTTGACATCAATGACAACAACCAATCTTCGAAAAGAAACTGGCCTGTAGCTATAGTGTCTGAACATACTAATATTATTGAATATTCAACTTATTCTTTAGTGCTTTGATTACTATTATTATTTTTTTAATTATATCCCCTACCACATTAGTGCCTTTAGGATCTATGCACAACGATATTATAATTTTTTCTATCTATGATACTCTAGTAAAATTAGCCTTAGAATCTATTTTTCTTGTCTCAACTCCTTGGGGATTTTGAGTGCAATTTCCTTCTCACTTGCAAAGGACTGAACCAATCCATGATACAAAATTTTACTTAATTGTTGATGAAAATAAATTCGATCAAAATATTTAATGCCTCTCATTTTAAACTTGATCTGAGTCCTTTTATAGTCTAATGGGGAAAGTGGCCTTTGCACCTTTGGTTATAACAAGTATAGATTTAAGGTCCTTGCTTGATGATTTACATATCTCAACAAGATGGTTGGTGGAGATTCCTCTCCCTCCGCTGGAGAATACAATTCTCTTTTAGATTCTTTGTTATGCATATTTATATCCTTGTAGTGGGAAAATATAGTAGGTAGTTTCTCTGGTGTTCTATCATTGGTAGTTTCTTGTTGGAGTGATCCTATCGATAGTAATGCTGATGGGAAATGTTCAATGGTAATGGGTGGCCCTTCAGGTTCCAATTCTCTCCAGCTTATCCATAATACCCCTTTCTCTGTATCCAATAACTTTGTAAATTTTTCCTCTTCCTCTTCTTCTTCCTCTTTTGGGTCAGCTTCTTTGAGCTTCTTGTTTTGATGATTTCTTATCCCTAACTCTGATGATGAATATGATAATGGATTCTTTAAGACTTTACTACCTAGATTTGAGATAACTTGAGATGATAAAATCAATGAGCTGGGATATTCTTTTTCAAAAGTTTCTTTGAACTATTCCCAAGATTCTAGGTTGGATGTATTCTCTATTGGCATTATCCACTCATGCTTATATGTGAACCTCCTCACATAAATTATTCAATGAGGGTCATATACCCAATTGTCTTATTTTTCAAGATCTAACTAGTTTAACATTTCTTCGGCCCTAGAGAATGATATACCTTATTGTACGAAGAAGGGGCCAACCTATTATGGTAATGTAAAGGTAGTTTATTTTCTATTCTAAGAGAACAAGAAGTGATCAGCCATCAACCTCTTCCTAATATATTCTAGAGCCATTAGCCTAGGTGTGAGAAAGGATGGAAGTTTGAAAGGTTCCTATGAAAAAACATATACTCGAATAATAGTATGATCCTATGCAAGATACAAATATCCAGTTTTGGTATCTTTACTCAATTGTAGGAAAGACCTAATCTTTAATAAGACCCTTGGAAGGGGGGAACCATGTATGAGGGTATATATGGATTTCATGCAATGGTCAACATAGAATCTAAAAATTCTATTTTTCTTCCATATATTCATGCTATGAGGACATTTAGATATCATTTTGATATTTCCCTCTTCATCTGCTACTTATATTCCCCATCTCTTGAAATAGGAATGATTATGAGAAAGAATGAGATACACCAGGTAGGACTGGTATATGAAAAAATTGAGTACTATAGAAATTTTATAATTGGACTTGAATGGCCTCTTTTAAAAGTTTGCATAAATCAAATTTTGGGGGAGCCATGGTATCTGATCATAACAGGAGGGAAAAAATACCAAGAGTGACATTGTCCATTCCTCTATCATGATCCTAACCTAATAATTGTCAAATCACGGTTAGCGCATGCTGAATATTTTGTGGGAAAATGTCAACCGAAAAATCAGTCGAGAGGGTCGATAATGGAGAATTGGGGGCTAAGAGAATTTGAAGAAAATTTATTTATCGACCTGGGGTAGTACCTAGTACACAACTTCTAGTGTATGTTCTTGCACAATTTCTGAGGGTTCTTCTGGGAAGAAGAACATTTTATCTAGGGATTCTAGTGATAAAGGGAAAATAACATGCTTCTTATCAATTGAAAATAATTTGCATTCGAGGATCAGGTAATTAGAGACACACCAATGGATGACCTTAGGGAAATTAAAGGTTTGTTGTATGCTCAAACGAATTAGGTTTGAATCCCATAGGTGAATATAATATTGGTCGCATTTAAAATTCGACTGTGTGAAACTGATGATTTTTCTTAGGTCATATAAAGACAGGATTGGGTCATAAATTTCACAATCCCAATCAATTAAGGGCTCATCAATCTTAGGTATTTTATTTGAAGGTTAGGGATTTCTAGGGTTTGAAATAGTCACCATTAGGGAATGTTGGCACACAAGCAGTTGTAAGACCGTAGGTTTGAATTATCTTGAACAACAAAACTCTTCAGACACTGGCCCTTTTAGCATCACCTACATGAAAATGAAGTCTCACTCGAGGCCTCAATTGGGGCTATAGGAACCGAGTTTCTTCAGTAGTGAGGGAATGGGAAGTGATCATCTTTTTCATTATTACCTATTTTATTTTCACGTGTCAGTATGTATGTGTTCATCTTAGGTTACTTAGTGAATTTAGTCATGTATTACCATTATACTTCATATTACAACCAAAATCAATTATGATAACATTCATACTATTGCGAAATGATTACATAGAAAACAATTCTAGTCTAACATGCATCAAGAAAGTATCCATGATCAATCAAATAAAAGAGAAATAAACACGATAGTTAACATGGTTCACCCAACTTTGGGCTACATACACAATGATTGGATGATTTATTGTTCTTTATGCAATTTTCTCAGTCTTGTGCACTACACTTACAAAGATACATCATGCTATCTTTTCCTTCTCCTAGCCTAGCCACTCTGCAGTGCAAGCCTCTCTCTCTCTACATCATATCCTTAATATTTAGAAATAGAATATTTTCCTCTCAGTATATTATATAATTCTCTTTTTCAACAACACAGAAGAAACAATATTGCTAGGGAGGAACCCCTATTATCACAAACCATTTCATATTTATACATAAATTATAGGGCTTAAAACCCTACTTTTTTCATCCCAAAAACTATATTACAATTCATGATAACTCAAGTTGACTTTCTGTTTGGGATACTTTTACCTGATTTTCCATCTGCATGTTGCTTTTGCATTTTGACTATTATTCCTCCTTCTTTTGTGCGTCCTTCTATATTTATCACATCAGGATGTCATCCTTCCTTTTCACCCACTTTCTTCTCTTTCTTTATTCTCTTATTTATTCCTTTGGTTTACTCTTATTTAGGTGAACTATAGTCCTGAATGTGCCTCAATTGTGCACTCCCGAGCCTTCCTTGTATACCTTCTTATTATGTGCACATCTTCCATACTTAGGATTTTTCATGAATATTATTTCCACGATGCCTATCCAATAGGCCCCCAACACTCATCGATGGCTCATCCCAAGCCACTCATTCCTGTTACACACCCTTCCATGATTGGGTGAAATTTTGGGAGGCTTCCATGGTTGCCACAACTTCCTTTATTATAGTTGCCTCAGTTTCCATAATTGTTTCTACAACCTGCATAGCCAGGTTTGTAAATTTTTCTTCTATTTCATGTGCTTCTTGTTGGACACACCAACACCACTAAGAGGGGGGGTTGAAACAATGTAGGGATATTTTTAAACTTCCCTTCACATGGACTCCTTAGTTATCAATCACCATTTACTCATCACTTATTACTTTCATTTATAACCAGTTGTATGTGAACATATATAAACAACATATAACAACAACATATATCATCAACAAGCCATCACCACAACAAACACAAAGAACAAAAGATGTATGTACAATTTTATTTTTATTATGGAATACAATCCTTGGGTTTATCAACAAAAACTAAATAGAGTTACAACTCCATAAGAGCACCATCTCTGCAATGCAAGAATCAACTTACACAACTCAGCACAAACTGAGAAGAGGATTCAATCCTCAACAAATACCAATCTGTTAACAGGTATGTGACCTATCAGTGGTGTAGCACGTGTAGGTACGCTCCCTACCAGTACTGCAACCCATGTATGTACACTGCCTATGTGAACTGCAGCTTGCATGTGTCTTATGAACAAATAGGGTTTTCTCTCCTTGAAAAACTCAGATCCTCTGAAGCCTTTAGTCACAACCACTTCTTCCTTTCACTATCCAATGTGTACCATAACCAATCACAACACATATATTATCTTGAACAACTTAATCATGCTCCTCAAACATACAATATGAATGTTACTCAATCATGTATGAGTAACGAGTATACTATGGAAACCATATCAATACTGAAACATAAGAGTGTTTCTCACTCTATCAATCAACGAACACAAAAAATATCACAATATCCATACCAAGAATTCCTTAAAAAATCACCATACAATAAGAAAAAGTATCCATCAATACAATCATGTAACCATACTAGAACTTCTATGGAAGATCTGAGCCCACATAATTCATATCTGGAACTTGCTTCAGTCTTCAAGAACCTAGCACCAACTCACACTCAAGTCTCCATGACTTTCTTCAACTGTATGCGCTCTGACCTCCTTCATCCCACTTGTGTATGCGCTCTGGCTCACTGTAGCTCGTGTATGTATGCACTCAAGCCCACTGTAGCCCATGTGCTCCTTCATAAACTAGGGTTTCTAAACTTATGAAACTTTTTTCGTCAAGATCTCATACTTACGGAAACTTGGATGTGTCCATGAGATCCTCCAGTCAATCTCTTCCTCATAATAGATCTTCAATATATGCTCAAGAGAGATATATTTACAAGAGACCCTTGCATATTATTTATAGTCTCCAAGTAGCTTCCTTAGAAGCATCCACTAGGCCACTTTTTCCACATATCCACTTTATCCACATAACCATTTGTCCACATATCCACCTTTATCCAACTAGCCACTTTGTTCACATGGCCACCTGTCCATTTAACCAACTTTCCTTATTTTAGGGTTAGCCCTCTTATAACCACTTTCCATAATTATAAATTTCTCCATTAACTTTATTATTTAAATAATCCTCTTTGTAAGCACTTTGACTTCTTTGACCTTTTGGGGCTTCTAGCCAACATATGAGGGTCGTCCAACTTCGTAAGGCCATAACTCTCAAACCGTGAGGAGTTATGTGACGTTACACATACCATCGGAAATGGCATGACAAGAACTATCCATATAGGATGGTTTCACTGACAAATTCATTGATCTTCATCTTATTATTCCACAATTAAGCATGGGTTCTCTAACCATACTTCTAGGATAACTCAACCTCAAAGTGTCTTCCCGTGAGGGATTTCACCATAAGGGGACCACTTTGGACTTCATCCATTTGTACTTACTATCAATCATGACAAGAAAATAATCAGTCATCTTTACATCAAACCAACTTGGAATAACCCATGATAACATATCGCTATGACATTTTCCCTTTGTCATTGATTCCATTCATGGACGCATGATCCAACGATCAATACATTGATACCTCAATCCATCTATGCATAATATATCAATGATAAATCATCGATCCATATTAATCTATGCATCAATCCATCTATGCATCATATAACAATACAATGATCCATCTTCATCTATGCATCATATATCAATGAAAATACATGATCCATCACTCACTACATCAATATACTATGACAAGACATTGTTCCTTTGACATCAAGGACAACATGATCCAACACTTTGTGTTTCACCTTTCCCTACATAGTGGCCAATTCTCCTATTACCCTCAATGCTTCGTCTTGCAGTGGTCTTAAGCGATGTTGGAGGATATTCTGTTGATCCATGTCCTTTCAACTTCTATGTATGATTGACTCTGTGCCAAAATTGTCATCATACTTTTAGTCCATGGAAGGGCATTTATGATTTCTGAAGATTTATGTTCCTTTTCAAACACATCCGTTGATTTTTCTTCCACGACCTTGATCTCTGGATATTATGCCAGGTCTGTCCAGATTTGCACGCTTTCCTCATAGAGTTTTGTGCATTCTTCCTCCAATTTCTTAATGTTGGATATGGTTTTCAGTGCCATATTGCAAAATTGTTCTTTCTTTTGCATTTTTTTTCTTTATGGTCTTTTTCTTCCATGTGTTATTTTCTTAATTGCTGAAGTTCCATTCTGATAGCACAACAATCCTTTCCTATTCACAATTTATTATGCCTTTGTACTCTGTAATCTTTTTCTTTTTCTATATCTACTTTTTATTTGTTTTTATTCCTTTTTCTACTTTTTATATATTTTTCTTTGTTTTACCTCCCTACTATAGTAAATTTACTATGATACAATTTTTATAGCGCAATCCATATTACTACATAGATGGTGGATAGTCTCTATAGGGATTCAACCAACTCCCATTCACCATTCCTTCAGTGTATTCTCCATTTAGGGTTTCCATCTGTGCATAACCTGAATCTGTCACATGTTGAATCACATAGGGTCCTAACCAGTGCATTTTGAGCTTCCCTAGATGCTGCATAAACTTACTGTCATAGAGTGATACTAAATCTTCCACTTGAAACTTTTTTTGTTTAATGTGTTTATCATGACATGACTTTTCTCTTGCTTTATAAACTTGCTAATGGAAACCTGCGACAAACTGATCTTCCTCCAGCTGTACCAACTGTGACAATATCTCTTCTATTGCACCAGAGTCTAAAAGATCGGTGATCACTGTGTTGATGGATCTTAAATCCCTTGATTCAACAGAAGGAAACAAACCCACCACTGAGGCCAATTAGAATCTGCAACGTTTGAGATGTAATGGTTCTCAAGATCTCGTGATCCGACCAATTTATCGATTTGCTTTGTTTTTTCTTGTGAAGGTTCTCCCTTCAGGTAGGACCGTTATTTTCTGTATTTTCTCTTGAGTGGGACTGGTCTGAGAAGCGCAAGCCAACATAACCCAACTTGTCAATCAACAGGACTGAATTTCAACTACTGGGAAGGGGTTGAGCTTGGGATAACCCACTGCTCAAACATGCAGACAATAATTCTATACCAAAGGGCCTAGTAATAATACATTAAGCAAATGAGCATCCAATTACTACCTAAGAATCTAACTAACAGAAAGAAAAACACATATGTAACCAAGATCATGGCAAGCAAAATAATTCATCTACCATAACATTCATTACATAACAACACAACAATTTATCTTCATCATTAAAGCGAAGAACATCAAAACATTGCACCAAATAACTTGACAACAAAATCGATTGCTCTTACTCATTTACTGCATCATTCTTGGAATAGGAACGAAAGTAATTCTTCTCCAACTCCAATCACATACATCTGATGAAAATAGCTTGTCTTTGGTCTAGAAGGACTTCTCAATTCATAGAAGTCTCAAAATAATTATCAGCAAACCAAAAAGAAATAGTTCTTACAACAACCATCGACCCTTGACTAATCAGTTGATGTCTCTATTTATAATATTAAATTCAACTGCAATTAATGGCTAAATACAATTTAGGCTAAACAAAATTTGCCATGTGGAGTGATCATCCAACAGTTTCTTTCAACAGTCCACCTGAGATGTCTCTTGAAAAGGGTGGCTTCTTTCATATTCGGACCAACTGATAAATAGATATTCACAGGTTTGAGCCCATGGGAACCTATGTTGTTCTATAGGGGGAACATATACTCCTTTGATATCCATTGAATGCGTTTGGTACTTTACCAAACTGGAGTTCAGGTGTTGCAGCATGGCTCGAGCTTTGATCGGGTGTCCTGCGAATTGTTGCACTTGCCCTGGCTTTACATCAGTGAACTTTGTGCACTCTTCGTCCCAAAGAAAGTCTTGTATGGAGTGTGTCTTGAACACATCGCTCAGGTTAGTGAATTAATAGGGGGTGCTGAATTCGGGGAGACTGACATCTTTCATTACTTTATTAATTTTACCCCAGTGTTTCTGGAATTTGGCCCATTCCTTTTGGATTTCTCGGTGTGGGTCCAGGGTCATATTCACCCAGTGTTCGACGGATTTCTTCATGCGGTCAAGACTAATTTTGCCAACCAACCGAATTCCATGATTTTCCTTTTCTCAACCCTGTTGGACCACCTCAATGTATTCGAGTCTCTCTACCGATAGTTGTTCCTTTTCATATCACCTTTCCATCTCTTTGCATGTTCCGAGTGTCATGAGAGTATCCTCCTAGAACTCGACTATGTTCTCGGTTAACAGGTGCCTTTCGTTCTTGATCTCATTATAAACTCCATTGAACTCTTCCTTCAGATACACGATGGTCTATGTAGCTCCTTTAAAGTATTTGAAAAGATGGAGCAGGTGTTCACGCTCCTCCCGGGTGTCGGCTGGTTCCTTTTCATCTCTCTTGGCTCTGTCTTGAGCGGCATCTGAGAGGGATTTTCCTGCGCCGATTAGTTCGGATGTGCGAAAGTATGCAATGTTTATTAAGGTCTCCTTTGTTGTAACCACGATGGATTGATCCAAAGTGATCCTTCACCTCTTCATGGTCCTTTGAGCAATAGCCTTCCTCCTTTGATCGTAGGAGATAGCATAGATGTCTGCTACTTCATCTACTGGTTCTGGTATTTGTTGATCTCCCCATGCGAGGTTGTTTCTCAAGATTTTCGCGGTGTATACCTTCTCATGAGTGGGTTCTCAAATTTCTTCGCTCTGTTTTATGGATTCGACCTCTACTTATCGTTCATCTTGGACTTGAATATTGGGTGTAATGAAGGCATTGGGTATAGACTCATTTCTTACTTTTTTGTCGGCCATAGAACTATCGATTTTCTTTTGTGAAGTTTCGCCACTCGGTCTTGCTTCTGCTTCCTGTATTTTGGACTCTCTTGTGGCGAGGCCACCTTCAGACCCTATTTCTATTTGTAAGGCCTGCTTGTCTTAGACCTCGGGCTTAGGGGAAGTGGTTTTCTCGAGATCTTCTTCCTCTTGGACTCGCACTGGGGTGACGTGAGCGGGTTATGGACTCTTGTCGTCACTATAAATATTCAAAAGAGTGATCAAGGGATTGGGTTCTTGTGTATTTATCGAGACCTGACCTGTCTCTGTTTGAGTTGTCCCTTCTTCTGAAGGATCGATCGATGATGTTGCAGGTTCAGGGTTTCCTAACCCATGGGCGTTGTTAGGGGCTATGGACCTACGATCATATGACTCCGTTGGGATACTCTAAACAACAGTTGATACTTTAGGTCCTATGAAAATATGTGGGTCATCCCACATCTGTTTCATCAACAACTCAGTTTGTTGAAGTAACAACGTACCCCTTTCTCATGCATCTTGATCTTTCGGAAGATTATTGATTTGTACCAGGGATTCCTGGTGAGTTCCCGCAGCTTCAATGTCTTATTCAGGATCACTTATTTCTTCATCCAATTCATATGCAATTGCTCCTCCAGGGTGTCGGCTAATTTATTGAACTGCTTGCTCCAGAAATGTTTCATGTTCTTCGTGGCTCATAGCTCTAAACCTAGTTCCTTGAGGATCAATTGTCCTGGATGCCACCATATTCCAGTCTTGGGTGTTCTCAGTAAATATTTCATCTTTGAAATGGTCATGGGCATAGGGAGAACAGGATGATACCTACGATGCGTGTTGTAGAACCAATCCCTTGGGATCGTGTTTGTGAAATTGACCAGTTTGGAACCAAAATTTCAATTGACCTAGATCGAGTTGTTTAGCATGCGCGGTATCTTTGACCATGCAGAATCTGATATGAAACCCATACGATATCAAATCCTGCTTCTTATATTTCACTAAAGTTGCATTGTATCCTTGCAAGATGGTTTGATAGAAAATTTCCCCTAACACTAGCCGGTCAGGAACATAAATGGGTAATAAGTTGGGTGCCCCCGTGTCACCGAAAACCCTGATGTAGGTTTCTCGTTCATCTAAATACCAGTGGAAAATTTTGGTTATAACCTTCTTTGCTTCATCTGAAAATCCAGGGCATTATATCCTAAAGAGAAAGAAGTAGGTGTGCGCAATAAAGTGATCGCAGATAACAATATATGATTTCTTGTACTTGTTTTCCCATAGGATGTTGAAGTATACATGGACTACAAGCTCCTAAGAGTGCCAATTCAGGTTCATCCCTGTGAAAGAGTTCCTAGCACAGATGATGTCCAAAAGATACGAGGCCATGTAGAAGGCGGGGTTATCTCCCTCCTTTGGTACCTGAGCCTGTTTTATGCAGGTGCTCAAATACTTGGAGATGATGGCACCCCAATTGAAGCCTGTGCCTGAACTAGCGACTGTAAAAGCTAGAGGCATCCAAGCCTCTGAAAATTGGGAGCAATATTTCTCCCCATGTAACCTGTAGAGTAGAGCCATGAAATATATGTATGGTTCCCTGATATTGGTTATTGGATACTAGCCATCATTCCAGTTTGTGAATTTTTTGTCTTCTCTCCACCAAGACGACATGATTTTGATGGTATCGTGTGATGCATAGAAACTCAAGATGAAATCAATGCTCAACTTGAACTTGAAATATTTGAGCTTATAGTAACTCTGCATATCTAATGGCAGGAAGACTCTGACGCATTCACCATTATCATCATTGATCGAACATTTTTGGACGTCAGTGTGGTCAATAATCCACTTCAGGAGCTCGATGCAAGGAAAGATTGGAGACCGACTTGCCACCATGTGTAGATAAGATTTGTGAATGTTGGGCAGGACTTCATCATCGAGTTTTCTTGTTTTAGGATCGCTATTTGAGGTATATTCAAGGGGTTCTTCTTTCTTGATTTTCTTGAAGACTTCTTCCCAACGAGGAAATGCCATCTTGGCTCCAATGCTTGCCTCCGTATCTCTGAAAGCTGGGGGTTGGAAAAATAGATCTTTGGTGATTCTCTTAATGATAGACACTGGCTTGGGAGTGAATTCTAATTGTCTCACAACTAATGGGGAGGAGCCTTCTCCTACTTCTGATTCTTGCAGCTTAGGGGCTCTCGAGGATTTCCTGGTGGAAGGCTTCTTTGAAGGAATTGTTCGTGAAAATTAAAATTTCATTTGAACATGCGTATAGAGCAGCATTGGGTGCGGACATATAATAATTAAATGCATGAAAATAATTAGTAGATACATACCTGTAGCAATTTCTAGGACAATTTCTTAATACTCACTGAACTTTGGGCATTTTCTTCCGGGTTGTTGTCTTCACTCTTCTGTTTGTTCTGAATTTCTTGCTACGCAGAATGGGGCCATGCACAATGACTAGAATAGGATATAACTAGATATTTTATACCATTCATAATGATCAGTTAATACAAGTAATAAATGTAATATCAAAATAAATTAGCCTTGCATTTATGCAAATAAACCTTAACTAATTGACGACAGAGGCACGGGGGAAGATACATTGTATCAGTGGGTTTAATGGATCCTTTTGATTCATGCACGAATTAGTAACTAATGTGTGATATACGAATTAAATACCATCTTTGAATGTGTCATGTCTGACACATAAGTAGTTAAAACATCTCGTCGCATCGCATCACTTCAGCATAGGGATTGGGGATTGATTGTTTACTCCTTACCTTTGCGTAGTGTTAATTATTTCACTTTTTCCTACCGAAACCGAATGGATCGGCCTTCGGTGAAATCCTTCATGAGGTTGTTCGTGGGAAAGGAACGCTTTCATCGGCTGATGCCGATGAAGGTCGGTACTCGACTAATTTGACTTTCCAAATGGTTTTCACCACCTTTTATCTTATGTCGATGTCGAATTTCTCAATCTCTGATCGAGGAAACTTTGGGTCACAGATTCGTGCAGACATTCAATGAAGAAGATTGAGTGGCACCCAAAAAATAAAATGTTCATAGATTTTTTAAGGTGTGTTGAGTGCTCAACAAATGGCGATTCACTGGGTGAATGAAAAATATATGATTCCTCTTTGCTTCCTGCACCCAATTTATTTATATCTACATATATTACAATACATGTATTTATTATTATTATTATTATTTTATTTTTTTGTTTAATCAATGAAAGTATCATTTTAGGGCTTGGCCATTTAATGGGAGGGTGTCAAGTTCCCCCCTCAGGTTTTTTAATCGATAGGTACCTTCCCCGATCCTCTTGGCTACTTGGAAGGGTCTAATCCATAGGATTTGAAACTTAGAGTTTTTTCCCTTAGGTTTGTTTGCTTTGTCCCACTTAAGCACTAAGTCTCCTACCTCGAAGGCTTTTTCTTTAGCCTTATGCTTATCAAACCATTGTTTCATTATCTGTCGGTGAGCTAGGAATTTTGACTTAGCCTTTTCTCTCTCTTCCTCCAGCATGAGTAGAGTGTTGATTCTCTATTGCATGGATGATGAGGGTTCTTCCTGGGAGTCTTGGGCCAAATGAAGAGATGACAGATAGAGCATGTTCGGGAGGATATCTTCTTTCCCGTAGACTAAGAAGTATGGGGAATTTCCTATGGATTATTTGGGTGTGACCCTATTGGCCCATAGGGAATTATGAAGTTGATTATGCCAATTTCTCTGGTTATTTGTAATCGTATTTTTTAGTATCCTTACTAGGTTTTTATTAGTTAATTCTACCACACCATTTCCCCGCAGGTAGTAATTTGTGGAGTACTTGATTATAACTCCTTTATCTAGAGAAAACTCAGTCAATAGGGTAGAATAAAAGTAGGTTGCATTATCAAAGACCAGAACAGAAGGGATGCCAAACCTTGTGATCAACTCTTGTTCTATACATTGGATTACTACCTTCTCGTTTACATGAGTCAGAGGAATGGCCTCTACCCATCTGGTGAAATAGTCAGTAGAAATAAGAATGTAGTTGTGGAGTTTTGAATAACTAGGAGTAATTTCTCCTATGATATCCAACCCCCACTACTTAAAATTCCTGGAGACAGTCACGGGCTGAAGTGGGATTTCTTCCCTTTTCTCCTTTCCGACACTTAATTGACAAGTCTTACAGTTCCTAGCGTGAGTGTGAGCATATTTAAACAAGGTGGGATAGTAATAGCCAGCTCTGAGAATATTATGGGCCATAGTGTTTCCTACAAAGTGTCCTCCAGTGGGACTGTCATGGAGTTCCGTCAGCACCTTGTCAGTGTCTTCTCGTTCGAGACATCTCAATAATACCCCATCATAGTTGATCCAGAAGAGTATCGAATTTATAAGACGATACTGTGTAGATTTCAATATTAGGGATGTCCTTTCCTTAGGGTTGAGGTTCTCAGGACAAGCCCCGTGATGAAAAAGATAATTCAAATCCTTGTACCAAGAGTCTTGTGTTGGGGATATGTATGCTACTTCATTGCACCATAGTGCCATTTCGTTTTCCCACCCGAAATCTTCATTTTCTTGATCTTGGGCTTTGGCTGTGATCCTACACAGACCTTGTCCTTTTACTATCTTGGAAAGTTTTATATCTAGATCAAATTCATGGACTAGTGCCATCCAGTTCCCCCTTCTTTCCCCCATTTCTTATTGGGTAAATAGGGATTGGACCGCAGGGTGCGACACAATCACCTTAGTGTGATGTTTGAGAATGTAGGACCTAAAATGATTTACTTCCTTGTAGACTGCATAGGCCTATTTATCTATGGCAGGATAATTGATCTTGGATCCTTGAATATTAGTACTCATAAAGGAAACTGGGGCTTCGTTGTTTTCATCATCTTTCTGGGTCAAAACCATCACTAGCGATTGGTCGGAAGCGAAACTTTAAAGGGAAAAGTTTATGTTAACATCGGGACTTCACAACACCAGAGCCCGAGATATGGTGGCTTTGATATTTTTGAAAGTGTCTTTTCACTCATCATCCCACTTGAAATCAACATCCTCGTGAATCATCTTTTGCAAGGGTTTGATAATTTCGGTGAAACCGAGGGTGAATTTCCTCACAAAGTTGATTTGTCCAAAAAAGGACTGCATGGCTTTCTTGTTATGGGGTATCGGGAGTTGAGCTATGGCTTTAATTCATTCTGGATCTATGTGGATACTTGTTTGAGATATAATATGACCTAACAACTTACCTTCCTCGACAGCAAAGATGTTTTTCTTAGGATTTAGCGATGTACCGTATTTTCGCCACCTTTCAAAAATATCAGTTAAGTGTTGGATGTGTTCTTCCCTATTCTTCAAATACACTGTTATGTCATATAAATATACTACCATGCACCTATTGATAAGCCCCCGGAAATCCACTTCCACAGCCCTTTGGAAGGTTTCTCCTGCATTGATTAACCCAAAAGGCATGGGTTTATAAGAGAAGGTTCCCCATTTGGTTCGGAAGGTCGTATTTAAACGGTCTTCCTCTAAAACCAACACTTGGTTGTAGCCTGAGAAATCGTCTAGTAAGGAAAAAATCTCCGAGCCTGACATAGTTTGTAGGAGTTGCTCCATCGACGGGACCGGATAATTTTCCTTCTCTGAAGCTCTATTGAGGTTCAAAAAATGTACGCATAGTCGGATTTCACTCGACATTTTCCTTACCGAAACAAGGTTTTCCACCCAGGCAAAATGTCTGACATGAAAAATTATCCTCGCATCTAGAAGATTCCTTAATTCATGGTACATGAGAGACTCTAGGGATGGGTGATACTTCTGGAGCTTTTGCTGGAAAGGTTTCATTTCAGGTTTCAATAGGATGGTGTGCTGAATAATGTGGGTATCGTATGTTTTCAAATCCTTGTAGGACCATGCGAAGACATCCTGGTATTGTCTGAATAATTTCAGGTAGGCTTTCCTCTCTTCCTTAGGCATAGTTTTTCCTAGATTAACATTCTTTGAGTTCTCTGGAGTCCCAAGATTCACAGTTTCATGGAGGGGCCAAGAGCTACCAGTATTCACATTTTTGGGTCCTTTAAAACAATCCTCTAGATCAAACAAACTTTCTAGATTAGCTATCGCCTTTGGGATTATGTGAGCCTTCAACTTTCCAACATCTTGTCCTGTTTGGGGATTAGTTTCAGTTGTTTTCTCTCAGAACTCTTCATCATCTATGGCTATGTATTTGAAGTTGTCTTTATTGGTCAAGAATTTTATGATTTTCTCATCACCTTCGAAGACTTTCCAATTGGAAATATTCTTCGGTACCGACGGTTTGTAGAGAAGCTCCATAGTGAATCGATAGGCTTCATAATCTTCTAAAGGAGATAGTCGGGAAGAGGCTGTGGCCAAGGAGTCAGCAAGAATGTTCTTTTCTCTTGGGATTGCGGTGATATTGAAAGCGTCAAAGTGCTCTATTAGCCTATGCACCTCCTGCTAGTAGTTCTTAAGATGAGGCGAATTACAATGAACAATATTCCTTACTTGTCCAACAATGATCTCAAAATCCTCGAAAACCTTCAACTCCTTGACACCCAGATCGATGGATTTCTTTAATCCTTGCACTAGAGCTTCATACTCAGTAGTGTTGTTGGTACATTTGAATTCTAGCCTGCAGGATAGGAAATAACATCGTCCTTTAGGATTGATAAGGATACACCCTGCTACTGACCCTTTTGTGATTTACATCCATCAAAGAAGAGGATCCAAATATGTGGAAGGTAATTTTCCTTTCTTCGTTCTATATTGATTTCTTGATTACCGATCTCTTGTCCCGTAAGCTTGATCGTAGGATTTTGGCAAAACAGAGTGTTCTCTATCGGTGTTGGCGGCTCCTATTGAAAGATTATTTCGGAGTTTTGGGTAAGAGGAACATCGAACATTAGAGGAGAAAGTCCCCGAAGTGGGAATCACATGAGTAATTTCCCAATACTGAGAAATCGATAGATGCGGGTTTGTTCGGGGTTTCTAGGTCGGTGATCGTATGCTTCCGATATCTTTCTTTGTCGATTTTGATCATGATCTTGTATCCCTTTAGAGGTAACCAAAGGTTTTTCTAGTCTGTACTAAAATATCCATTCATCTTTTTGGACCAGTCATGACTCAGCAGTAGTCCATATGCTTCTGGGATATCTACTACAATGATGTCAATTATTTGCATGAAACTAGGATGTGTCACTATCCTGATCATTACATCTTTGAGTTCTCCCATAAATTTGACTTGGGTTCTGTCTAGTTGTATGACATGCTTATCACTTCTGAGAGGGACAACACCTAGTTTCTTACAAATGGCCAAGGGCATTACATTAGAGGATGCCCCAAAAACTGCCAAGCAATTGTGAAGATTCTTGTTAAAAACTTCGAACGTTAAAAGGAAAGGTGGTACAAAAGGATTTTCCTTCCTACCTTGTGAGTAGGTATTTATGGTTGGCTTTCTTGCCAAATCTGCAGAGGATAGATATTTCTTCTAGTCGTTGCCTGTAGTCGGGTCTTCTACAAAGCTCAGAGCTTGCAACAGAAAGTCTTTCTACTGAGGAATCCTACATATATCCATAACCGATATATTAGCCTTCATATTTTTCAAATCTTCAACTATGTTGTAATCCATCTTGGGAAATTCCTTGGTATGGATGCTTATAGGATTTTCGTCTGGAGAGAAAGGTATTTTTGAGCAATCAAGAGTTAACTTACCTTTTGAGCCGGGTTGACCTTTACTACGCATTTGTGCTACCGAAACTTCCATGGGTTGTTCTTGAGACTCAAACAGATCATTTGAATAGGAAATTATGTCAGGATCCAATATCAACATGGTTGTGCCTCATGGTTGGTCAGATTCTTCCTGATCAACAATATTAATGGTCGAACTGCTTGACTGTTCGGTCAGTGAGACTTTGTCTAGAAAATGATTGACCATTAAATTCATGGCATGGACCCATTGAGGGAATTCTCTTTCAAAATGGTTCTCCTGGTGATAGGTACAGAAAGAATCAAACGCAACATTCCCTAGGTCAATGTTTAGGTTGGCTGGGTGAGGCTTAATTACTTTGAAAGGCTAGTTTCTTTTAAAGAAAGGCTTAAAGGGTCTTTGGCCTTGGATTTATTCCCTTGTGCTTCTTTTCATGTCTATAATCTCATTTGATAGTTTCTTGACCATGCGTTGTAGATATTCTATATCTCCATTACCTTTATCGTGAGCCTGTTCAGTCGATTTCCCCGACGGTCTAGTTAAAAGGAGTCATCTCCTAGGAGGGGGTTGACATTCTTTTCTTACTAGAGAGGCTTAGCCTTCTTTACATCCTTTCATATGAAATTCTATCGTCTTGGCCTCTTTGAGATTCTCCGCGAGGGTTTTCTTGGTGGCTCTTTTAACGAACATTTAAATAGAAGCCAGAAACATGTTGGCATAAACCTCAATCTGCAAATCTTGAGTGGGTTTCGCCGTAGGCTGGAATTTGTTTAAGATGGTTGTGAATATTTGATTGAAATACTTGACCCTTTATTTTGGGGTCATGGTGGCTATGAACAACTCAACCATCAGGGCTCCTGTAATAGTTTCTTCCACAAATTTGTCTAGAAAATCCTTTTGGAATTTAGTACAGCTAGTTATAAATCCTACCGACAAATTAAAATACCACGTGGGAGCATAGTTTTCAAATGTGTAGGGAAAAAGTATACATACTACCTCTTCATGTTGAACGTTCATAAGTCTGATCGCAAGTATGAATTTCTTGATATGATCTTCAGGAAAGCCTGAATTTTCAAGCTCGTACTTGGGAAACAACTTTTCCAGGTGTCGTAGAAGATTCTCTACTCGTCTAGGGGTGGCCATGGCATCTCTAGCCAACCAAGGATGGTTGTCTTGAAGTGGAACTTCTCTTTCCTCCTCACAACCATTGTTCCCTTCCATATCTTCGAAGTCAAACTCAAGCTCTTCTTCTTTTGAAAAGTCGTTAGGATCAGGGATATCATCGGCTGGCATTTCGGGGATGATATCAAGAGGTTCCCAGATTTTGGTGATCGCGAAGTCTATTAAGTCTTCAACAGAGTGTACAAAAAATTCATCGAGAGTGATAACCACTGGTCAAATTTGTTGTTTTCTCTGAGGGAGGATGGGAGTTAAGGACAATGCGCTGATCTATTGGGCGTAGGCTCTGGTGATGCTCCTGAATTGATTCACTTCCTCGTGAGGGAGGGCGTAGGGTATTTCAGGGTGAAAATGTTCTTCCTCGGACTTGGGTGAGTTACCCATTTTGGGAGTATTCAGTAAGCGTGGGTTGTCTGTTGGATGACTAGCCATGCATGTGGATCATAACAAATATGTAGATTGTTCGAAATGTTATATAAGTTATATATTCATCCATTCATTCTTAGGCCATCCTTCTAGCGCCAATTTTGTTGATGGGTTTGTAATCCATCGATTCAACAATAGGAACCAAACCTGCCACTGAGGCCCAATTAGACTCTGCAGTGTTTGATATGGAATGGTTCTCTAGATATCGCGATTTAGCCAATTTATCGATGGGATTTGTGTTTTCTTGTGAAGGTTCTCCCTTCAAGTAGGACCGTTCTTTTCTATATTTTCTCTTGAGTGGGGATACTCTGAGAGACGCATGCCAGCATAACTCTGAGTATACTCTGGGATACTCTTGAGACGCATACAAGATTGAATTTCAACTACTGGGAAGGGGCTGAGATTGGGATAACCCGCTGCTCAAACGTGCAGATAGTAATTCTATACCAAAGGGCCTAGTAATAATACATTAACCAAATGAGCATCCAATTACTGCCTGAGAATCTAACTAACAAAAAGAAAAACACACATGTAAACAATATCATGGCAATAAAAACAATTCATCTACCACAACATTCATTACATAACAACACAATGATTTATCTTCATCATTAAAGCGAAGAACATCAAAACATTGCACCAAATAACTTGACAACAAA
This sequence comes from Picea glauca, assembly GCA_000966675.3. Classification (NCBI taxonomy): domain Eukaryota; kingdom Viridiplantae; phylum Streptophyta; class Pinopsida; order Pinales; family Pinaceae; genus Picea; species Picea glauca. The sequence continues at coordinate 444,959 of JZKD02S1670758.1, forward strand.
ATCGATTTCTCTTACTCATTTACTGCATCATTCTTGGAACAGGATAGGAAGTAATTCTTCTCCAACTCCAATCACATACATCTAATGAAAATAGCTTGTCTTTGGTCCAAAAGGACTTCTCAATTCATAGCAGCCTCAAAATAATTATCAACAAACCAAAAAGAAATAGTTCTTACAAAAACCATCGACCCTTGACTAATTGGTCAATGTCTCTATTTATAATCTAAAATTCAACTACAATTAACAGATAATACAATTTAGGCTAAACAAAAATTGCCACGTGGAGTGATCATCCAACAATTTCTTTCAACCGTCCACCTGAGATGTCTCTTGAAAAGGGTGGCTTCTTTCATATTCAAACCAGCTTATAAACAAATCTTCATAGGTTTGAGCCCATGGGAACCTTTGTTTTTCCATAGGAGCAACATATACTCCTCTGATATCTACTGCATGCATTCAGTACTTTACCAAAACGGAGTTCAGTTGCTACAGCATGGCTCGATCTTTGATCGGGTATCCTACGAATTGTTACACTTTCCCTGGCTTTGCATTGATGACCTTTGTGCACTCTTCAACCCAAAATGAGTCTTGTATGGAGTGCGTCTTGAACACATCGCTCACGTAAGTGAATTCATCGGGGGTGTCATATTCAAGGAGACCGACATCTTTCATTACTTTATTAATTTTACCCCAGTGTTTCTGGCACTTGTCCCATTGCTTTTGGATTTCTCGGTGTAGGTCCCAGGTCATCTTCACCCAGTATTTGATGGATTTCTTCTTGCAGTCGAGACTACTTTTTCCAACTATCCGAATGCCATGATTTTCCTTTTCTCAACCCTACTAGACCGCCTCAATGTATTCGAGTCTCTCTACCACTAGTTGTGCCTTTTCGTGCCACCTTTCCATCTCTTTGCATGTCACGAGTGCCATGACAATATCCTCCTAGAACTTGAATATATTCTCGATTAATAGGTGTCTTTCCTTCTTGAACTTGTTATAAACTCTGTTGAACTCTTCCTTCAGATACACAGTGGTCTGTGTAGTTCCTTTATAGTATTTGACAAGATGGTTAGGTGTTCGAGCTCCTCCTGGGTGTCGGCTAGTTACTTTTCATCTCTCCTAGCTCTGTCCCGAGCGACATCTGAGAGGGATTTTCCTATGTCAATCAGTTTGGATGTGTGAGCATCTGCAGTGCTTATTAAGTTCTCCTTTGTGGTAACCACGATGGATTGGTCCAAATTGATCCTTCACCTCTTCGCAGTTCTTTGAATGAAAGCCTTCCTCTTTTGATCTTAGGAGATCGCATAGATGTATGCTACTTCGTCTACCGATTCTGGTATCTTTTTATCTCCCCATGAGAGGTTGTTTCTCAAGCTACCCACGGTGTATACCTACTGAAGATTGGGTTCTCAAATTTCTTCGCTCTGTTTTGTGGATCTGACCTCTGCTCGTCATTCGTTTGGGACTTGAATATTGGGTGTAATGGAGGCATTGGGTACAGACTCATTGCTTACTTGCTCATTGGCCGTAGAAATGCCAATTTTCTTTTGTGAAGTTTTGCCACTCGGTCTTTCTTCTTCTTCCTATCTGTCAAAATCTCTTGTGTCGTGGCCACCTTCAGACCCTATTTACATTTGTAAGGATTTCTTGTCTTGGACCTCGGGCTTAGGGGAAGTCTTTTTCTAGGGACCTTCTTCCTCTTGGACTCGCAATGGGGTGCCATGAGCAGGTTTCAGACTCTCTTCGTCATTGTAAATATGTATAAGAGTGCTCAAGGGATTGGGCGCTTCTGTCTCTATCAATACCACGCCTGTCTCTGGTTGAGTTGTCCCTTCTTTCGAAGGATCGATCGATGATGTTGCAGGTTCAGGGTTGCCTAAACCATGGGCGTTGTTGGGGGTTGTGGACCCAGTATCATCTGACTCCATCGGGATACTCTGAACAATAGTTGAGACTTCAGGTCCTATGAAAATATACGGGTCATCCCGCATTCATTTCATCAGCAACTTGGTTTGCTGAAGTAACAACGTACCCCTTTCTCGTGTAGCTTTATCTTCCAGAAGATCCTTGATTTGTACCGGGGATTCCTGGTGAGTTCCCGCAGCTTCAATGTATTCTTCAGGATCACTTATTTCTTCATCCAATTCATATGCAACTTCTCCTTCTGGGTGTCAGCTAATTTCTTGAACTGCTTTCTCCAAAAATGTTTTTTGTTCTTTGTGGCTCATATCTCTAAACCTGGTTCCTTGAGGATCAACTCTCCTGGAAGCCACCATATTCTAGTCTTGGGCATTCTCAATAAATATTTCATATTCAAACTGGTCGTGGGCATAGGGCCAATAGAATGATACCTACGACGTGTGTTGTATAACCAATCCCTTGGGATCGTGTTTGCGAAATCGGCCAGTTTGGAACCGAAATTCCAATTGACCTATACCAAGTTTTTGAGCAAGCGCGGTATATTTGACCATGAAGAATCCGATATGAAACCCATACGGTATGAAAGCCTGCTTCTTGTCTTTCACTAAATTTGCATTGTATCCTTATAGGATGGTTTGATAGCAAATTTCCTCTAACACTAGCTAGTCGGGAAAATAAATGGGTAATACATGGTGTGCCCCTGTGGTGCCAAAAACCATGATGTAGGTTTCTCATTCATATAAATACTAGTGGCCAATTTTGGTTATAACCTTCTTTGCTTCATCTGAAAATATAGGGCATTCTTTCCTGAAGAGAAAGAATTACGTGTGCGCAATAAAATGATCATAGATAATAGTATAGGATTTCTTTTACCCGTTTTCCCATAGGATGTTGAAGTATACATGGACCGCGAGCTCCAAAGAGTGCCAATTCAGGTTCATCCTAGAAAAAGAGTTCTTGGCACAGAAGACGTCCAGTAGATATGTGGAAATGTAGAAGGTAGGGGTATCTCGCTCCTTTGCCACTTGAGCCTATTTTATGCAGGTTCTCAACTGCTTGGAGATGATGGCACCCCAATTGAATCTTGTGCCTGAAATGGAAACTGTAAAATCCAAAGGCATCCAAGCCTCTGAAAATCGGGAGCAATCTTTCTCGCCATGTAACTTGCAGAGTAGAGCCATGAGATATATGTATGGTTCCCTGAGATTGGCTGTTGGATACCAACCAATAGTCTGGTTTGTGAATTTTTTGTCTTCTCTCCACCAATACGACATGATTTTTTTGGTATCGTGCGATGCATAGAAACTCAAGATGAAATCAGTGCTCAGCTTTAGATCGTAATATTTAAGCTTACAGTAACTCTACACCTATGATGGCAAGAAGACTCCGATGCATTCATCATTATCATCATTGATCAAACATTTTTGGGCTTCAGTGTGGTCAATAATCCACTTCAGAAGCTCAATGCAAGGAAAGACTGGAGACCGGATTGTCACCATGTGCAGATAAGCTTTACGAATGTTGGGGAGGACTTCGTCGTCAAGTTTCCTTGTTTCAGGACCGCTATGTGAGGTATATTCTAGGCGTTCTTTTTTCTTGGTTTTCTTGAAGACTTCTTTCCAACAAGGAAATACCATCTTGGCTCCAATGCTTGCCTCCGTATCTCCGAAATATGGGGGCTGGACAAAGGGCTCTTTGGTGATTCTATTAACGATGGACATTGGCTTGGGATAAAATTCTAACTGTATCATAACTGATGGGGAGGAGCCTTCTCCTACTTCTGATTCTTGCAGCTTAGGGGCTCTCGGGGATTTCCTGGTGGAAGGCTTCTTTGGAGGCATTGTTCCTGCAATTTAAAATGTTATTTGAACATGTGTATAGAGTAGCATTGGGTGCAGACATGTAACAATGAAATGCATGAAAACAATTAGTCGATACATACCTGTAACTCTTGCTATGAAATTTTCTTAATACTCACTGAACTTTAGGCATTTTCTTCTGGGTTGTTGGCTTCACTCTTCTGTTTGTTCTGAATTTATTTCTATGCAGAATGGGGCCATGCACAATGACTCAAACATGATATAAATAGAGAGGGGCTACCAGTAATATCGATCAGTTATTATGAGTAATAAATGTAAATTCAAAATAAATTACCCTCGAATTTCTGCAAATAAACCTTAACTAGTTGACGATGGAGGAATAAGGGAAGATACATTGTATCGGTGGGTTTAACAGATCCTTTCGATTAGTGCCCGAATTAGTAACTAATGCGTGATCTATGAATTAAATACCATCTTTGAATGTGGTGTGTCTGACACATAAGGAGGTAAAATGTCTTGCCACATCACATCACTCTGGCGTAGGGATCGGGGATCAGCTATTTACTCCTTACCTTTGCGTAGTTTTCATTATTGCACTTTTTCCTGCCAATATCGAATGGATCGGCCTTCAGAAAAATCCTTCTTGAGGTTGTTCATGGGAAATGAACGCTTTCATTGTCTGACGCCGATGAAGGTCAGTACTCGGCTACTTTGACTTTCCAAACGATTTTCACGTCCTTTTATCTTTCGTTATTGCCGAATTTCTCAAGCTCTAATTGGGGAAAATCTGGGTCGTCGATTCGTGCAGACATTCGATGAAGAAGATTGAGTGGTACCGAAAAAAGAAAATTTTCATAGATTTTTTAGGACGTGTTGAGTTCTCATGACACTGCAATGCACATTTTAGGTAGAATAAACTCCATTTTCATCATTTCTTCTTTCCCATAGACTAACCTGAAAGGTGTCTGCCCTATCAAATTTTTTCTTGTAGTCATGTAGGCCCGTAAAAATGTAGCAACTCTTAAGTCCCAATCATCTCTTCCTACATTGCAGATATTTATCAAAGCATTCTCCAGTATTTTATTGAAATATTTCACTATCCCATTGGCTTGAGGATGATATGGGGTAATCTTTTGATGATTAATTTGAAAATATTCAGTCAATACCACAATTGTTTTATTCAGAAATTGTGTTCCTTGATAACTAATTAATATGCATGGACATCCAAATCTTGTGACTACATTCTCAAATAGAAATCATGCAACATTATCCATGGTATAGTCTAGGACTGGTGCTACTTCCTCCCATATTGTCAATTACTCAGTCCCAGTGATTATGTACCTTTCCCCTGATCTTATTTCTTCTGGTTTGATCAACCCCACAAATTCTATGTCCCATTTATAAAGTCCTTGCAACGCAACATGTCAATTTAAAGCAATTCATACCTCCTAGATGACTTTCCCACTCTTTGACATACATCACATGAATGATAGTATTCCCTAGCATCTTTGTGAAGTGTGGGCCACTAGAGCCCTGTGCACAAAATATTTTGCATCGATGCCTTACTTGAATAATGTCCTCCTGCAATCCCTTCATGCACTTCTGTGAGTATCATAGGCCTTTCGTGTTCCAACACACATTGTCTCAATATTCCATCTGCATCTAACTTACATAAATTTCTTACAATGAGATGATATTCTGATGCTTTAACTACCAATTATTTCTTCTACACATCTATCATCTATGATGGGGCCATTCTTGTACTTATAAACTGCATGATATCCATTAATTAATCATCCACCATTTTAACTACAAATAGTTGTGCATTTAGTAAGTTGTCATCTAAATTCCCTATATATTCCCCTGAAAATATGCGTGATAAATGATTTAGTCCTGCATTCAACTTCCCTCGTTTCACCACAACTTCAAAATCATATTATTAAAATAACAGTATCCATCGACATATTCTCCCCCCCAACACTAGGTTGTTCAGTATTTTGATGCATAATGGTGTGTGTACATATTAAAGTGGGACCCCCATAAATAGTGTCTGAAATTTTGTAGCGTAGATACCATTTCCAATCATTTCCGTTATGTAGTGGTGTAATTATTCTATGACATGGATAGCTTCCTACTTGAAAAAGAAATCGAGTGATCTATGTACCCCTCCCTTGGTTGAGATAGTTGTTGGACAACTGAGAGGGGGGGGTGAATCAGTTGTTACCATTCTTAAATAGTAATGCTCATTTAAAATTCATTATAGAACTCTCAATGATGATCACAATAATGTAGGGAAGTAAGCAATAGAACATTCAACATCATTCACACATATGAGATACACAGAGATAGATATTTCATGAGGAAAACCATAAAGGGTAAAAACCTATTCTTCTTTATATGATAAGTAATATTTACATTCTGTACATTATCATACTTATGAGAACCAACTCATAATGAGGCTACAACCTCTGTTTTGCAAGATGCTACTTGCTGAGAGCACCAAATCTCTGGATTCTCTAGCACCAACTATAAGGAAGCACCAACTCCCTGGTTTCTCTAGCACCCACTAGAAGGAAGCACCAACTCCCTGGTTTCTCTAGCACCCACTAGAAGGAAGCAACAACTCCCTAAGTGTTCCGGCACCAACTAGATGGAAGCACCAACTTCCAGTCACACAGGCACCAACCTGTATAACAGAGAACATCAGTTCTCCCTTACACCACCCTACCACCTTGGTTTCTCTGGCTGGAACCAGATGGAAGCTACAACTCCCTGTGTTCAAGCACCCACTTGAAAATATGAGGACAACAGTCCTCCCTAGCACCTCCCTACCACCCTGAAATATAAATCTTTGCTACTGAAACTTATTACAATGATATAATGTTCATCAAGGGCTTACCAGTCTCATCACTGTTCTTCTACACTGACTTCCTACACACATGCCTTGTGCTTTATGTTCTTCTACATTTTATGCTTTGTGCACCATGTCCATTCAATGCACCATTCCTCTTCTATGCATTTTAGTTGCTGCACTCTGCCTAATTCTTCACACATGAATCACTCTCAACAACAACCTTCATCTCTTCTTTGTTTTGCATACTTATAGACTCTGTGCACCTTCTGCATGCTATATGTGCAATACTTTTCCATGCTCTCCACGCGCCATTGTTCTACACATCAGGATATTCACTGCCACTCCACCTTGCCATCGCTTCACACCTCGAGCATCAACACACTCTCTCTGTTCTGCATGTTCTCCTCATGTCGAGTCCTCTTCCTGATCATCATGGCAATTCCTCAGCTTCTCTGGCAGTTATACCCATGCGTTCATCATCACTGGGTGTTATGCTGAGATTCCTTAGCCTGTCTTGCAGTCAAAACTCTTTATCTTCTCTATCATAGTCGAGCTCATCATCTCTGTTGTAATTACAGGCTTCAACGCTCTTCCATTTGTCCATCGCCTCTATGAACAGTCTTCATTCCACTGGCAGATGCCTTGAGACTCTTCATCTTCTCTGGTGATCACCCTGAAGTATCTTCGAGTCCTCTGGAAGAAACCATCAGTTGTTTCTAGCAGTTATGCTGTGAAGCGCAACAATATCCCTCCGATCATATACAAATTCACTTGCATCATTGGATTGAATCCATAGGGTCTTGCGTTTATTTTTCCATTTCACATTTCGACATTTCGACATTCCTGTGGTGAATATTTCTTTACGCTCCATGTTGCAATCCCAAAAACTCCAAAACGAAAGGAACTTAGCTGGACTAGCTCCTTCCTCTCACACGACCACTGACGGTGACCACCACCTACACCAAAAGGTGTTTTTGCATTTCGACATTTCGACATTTTGGCATTCCTGTGGTGAAGATTTCTTTACGCTCCATGTTGCGATCCCTGAAACTCCGAAATGGATCTTGTCTCTTCGAGCTCTTCTCTACAGCTCTTCGACGATGTGACCATCAACAGTGACCAAGCACTTATCCATAAAATTCTTTCGCAATTTCACATTTCGGCATTTCATCGTTAGTGTTCTTGACACCTCCAAATCTCGGTATGTGAAACTCTGAAATGAAGTCAGATCAACATATTTCCGCATTTCGCATTTCGCCGCTTCGAGACTCTTGTGATGAAGAGTCTCGACACTTGACTCCTCCAACTCTCAGTATCCGAAACTATGAAATGGAGTTGGATCAACGTATTTCAGCGTTCCGCATTTCACTGCTTCGGGACTCCTATGATGAAGAGTCTCGACACTTGACTCCTCCAACTCCTGGTATCCAAAACTATGAAATGGAGCCGGATCAAAGTATTTCGGCGTTTCTCATTTTTCCACTTAGGGACTCCTATGATGAAGAGTCTTGACACTTGACTCCTCCAACTCTCGGTATCCAAAACTCTGAAATGGAGTCGGATCAATGTATTTCGGTGTTTCGCATTTCACTGCTTCGAGACTCCTATGATGAAGAGTCTTGACACTTGACTTCTCCAACTTTCAGTATCCAAAACTCTGAAATGGATTTTAACCTTCTGATCTTGCCATGCGATGATCGTTGCGCTGCTACTCTTGATCTTTTCCATCAATGAAAAACACGTAGACTCTACCTCTGTCTGAAAACATGCCAACAATATCCCCCTTTGGCATTGATGGAAACCCCTTGAAGAATTTCCAACTATACCACTGTAGCATCCTTGAAATTACCACACTTGCTCCCCCTTTGACATCAATTTCAAAGAAGAAACACGCTCCCCTTGAGATGTTACAGTACATAGTCCCCCTGTCAACTATGATCAGCTTAGAAATACAACAAATATTCAATACGGACTCCCCCTGATCAGGTGAACAGATTAGATGAGAGAATTTATAACCCCCAACTTCTGACGAAGAAATCCAAAAGGGGTCGCTACTAAAGGTTTAGTAAAGATATCAACAATCTGTTTTGTGGAAGGAATATAATTCAGCTGAACAATTCTATTTGTAACTTGTTCTCTAAGAAAATGGTATTTTATTGGGATATGCTTGGTCTTGGAATGAAGAATAGGATTCTTGGAGACACTAATGGCACTGGTGTTATCACGGTGAATTGTAATCAGATCAATATAGTTTACCTTCAAATCTGCAAAAGTTTGGATCATCCACAAACTCTGAGTGCAGTAAGTAGCAGTGGCAATGTACTCTACTTTTGTAGTTGATAACGAAATAGATCCATGCTTCTTACTAATCCATGATACCAACAAGTCACCCAGGAAGAAGGTACCTCCACTAGTGCTCTTTCTCTCATCAACACAGTTTGCCCAATCTGCATCTGAATAAGCAGTTAACTAAAAAATTATGATTTTTGGGATACCACAGACCATAAGTCATTGTTCCCTTCAAGTATTTGAATATCCTTGTGACAGCTACCAAGTGACTTTGTTTAGGAGCTGACTGGTAGTGACCTACCATTCCAACAACTTGCATTATATCAGGATAGGATGTTGTGATGTACAAAAGACTGCCTATCATTGATCGGTATGTCCTTTGATCAACATCGGGTGAAATGTCATCTTTACGGAGCTTGAAGCCAACCACCATAGGTGTACTAACAGGAGAGGAATCTTCCATCTAAAATTTCTTCAACATCTCTTTCAAATATTTTTCTTGAGAGATAAATATTCTTGTAGAACTTTGATTTACTTGTAAACCAAGAAAATATGATAGTTCTGCTACCATGGACATCTCAAACTCTGTTTTCATAGAGTTATCAAACCACTAGATAGATGATTCATTAGTACAACCAAAAATAATATCATCTACATAAACCAAAACAACTAGTAAATTATCACCTTCAGACTTAATGTAGAGATTGTTGTCAACAATACCTTTCTTGAACCCTTTATCTTGTAAAACATTGTCCAGTCTATAATACCAAGCTCGTGGTGCTTGTTTCAGTCCATATAAGGCCTTCTTCAGCTTGCAAACATAATCAGGATTATCTGTAAATGAGAATCCTTCAGGTTGCTCCATATATACTTCTTCCTCTAGATCTCCATTAAGAAAAGATGACTTAACATCCATCTGATACACTTTAAAGTTATTATGGCATGAATATGCAAGGAACATTCTAATAGCTTCCAATCTTTCCATTGGTGTAAAGGTTTCATCAAAATCTTGACCTTCAACTTGTGCATACCCTTTACAGACCAATCTGGCTTTATTTCTAACAACTTGTCATTTTTCATTCATTTTATTTTTGAACACCCACTTGGAACCTATTACATTCTTGTCTTCGGGTCTAGGAACAAGCTCCCAAGTATTGTTCTTCACAATCTAATCAAGCTCTTCATTCATAGCTCTAATCCAATCATCATGTTGGTTGGCTTCATAAATTTTTTTAGGTTCAGTCATAGATAAAAAGTCAACATGAGATTGTTCTGAGTCTTTAATCAATTTCCTTCTTGTCTGAACTCCTTTATTTATATCTCCAATTATCTGATTTTCAGGATGATTATTTCTAACAATTCTGAGAGGTGAGTTTGCTTCTTTCTGTTGATTTATGCCAGCTTGAGTATTTGTATATTCATCTAATTTAGATTCTTCTCTTTCTGATCCTTGGACCTGTTAATCTTTATTTTCAACTATATATTCTATGTTTGGTTCAACACTGCTTACATTTCTGACCAAGATTTCTTCATCAACTTTTATGTCTATACAATCAACCAGTTTATGCAGTCTCTTATTGTAACATATGTATCCTTTACTGTTTGTAGCATAACCCAAGAATATACCTTCATCAACCCTGTCATCATATTTGCCAATATTTTCATCATTCCTCTTGATATAACATTTACTCCCAAAGATTTTAAAATGCTTGATTGAAGAAGGTCTTCCAAACCATAGTTCATAAGGAGTCTTGTCACTGTGTGTCCTGAGATGAGATTTGTTAAGGATATGAATAGCTGTATGAATTGCTTCCACCCAATATGTCTGAGGTATGTTCCTTTCATTCATCATTGATCTTGCCATTTGCTGTACTAATCTATTCTGCCTCTCAAAAACTCCATTTTGTTGTGGAGTCCTTGGAATTGTGTACTCTCTTTTGATCCCATGTTTATCATAGAACTCTTTGAATTTCCATGAACTAAACTCTCCTCCTCTATCAGACCTTACTGCCTTTAATCTTTTTCCTGTTTGATTCTCAGTCAGAGCATTAAACACTTTGAATTTTTCAAATGCTTCAGATTTTTCCTTCAAAAAGGAAACACATGTTAGTCTAGAATAATCATCAATAATCAACATAAAATAATTTTCTTTTCCTGTACCTTCTTTCCTTGATAGTCCACATAAATCCATATGTACTAAATGGAGAGGTTTTTCTGTTGAAGGAATTTTTTTAGATTTGAACTGAGTGCGAGTAAGTTTTCCTATTTGGCAAGGTTTACAAATAGAGTCATATGTCTTTGATATCTTCATAAGATCTTTTACCGCCCCATTGTTTCTGAGCTTGATTATATGATAGAAATTTAGGTGTCCAAGTATCCTATGCCACAACCAACTTTCATCATATTTGCTTTAGTGGCATTCTTATTTTTCTTCTTTTAACACATAGACATTGTTTTCTCTTCTTATCCCTTTTGCAACTAGCCACTAGCACATTTGGCCCATTTTGCGACGGTTGTTTCAATGCTTATGCAATGTTATGTCATTGATATGGCGATGAATTTGGAGTCTCTGAAACGTCGATTTAGCTAACGTGGCATTTGTGATGAACTTGAGAAAATGTCGCATAAGCGATGATATAGGCAAACAATCTCAAACCAACTTTTCGTCTATATTGTGACAACAACTTTTATAGTTAAACCGACGCATCAATAGAAGTCCTCATTGCATATTCGGTGACAACTTTTTTGTTGTTTATGTAGCTAAACCGACGCAAACAATAGAAGTTGTCGTTGAATCAACGACCACAACTTTCCGTTGTTTATATAGTATAACTGTCGCATAGCTAGAAGTTGTTGTCGGATAGACGACGACAACTTTTCATTGTTTATATGGAAAAACCATCGCATAAACAAAAGTTGTCGTCGGATATCCGACGACAACTTTCCGTTGTCTATATGGAAAAACCGTCGCATATAGAAAAGTTGTCGTCGGAGATCCAATGACAACTTTCTGTTGTCTATATGGAAAAACCGTCGCATATATAAAAGTTGTCTTCGGATATCCGACGACAGATTTTCATTGTTTATATAGAAAAACCATCGCATATATAACAGTGGGCGTCAGAAATGCGACGGGAAAATGTTTTTTAGAAAAAAAATAAAAAAATATTATGGGCATCATTTTTGATATTAATATTAAATCCCAAAGGTTATTGCATGAGCCTAGTATTGATTTCACAAAGCCTTGGGACTTCTTTGATGGAGCTTATCAAGGCTCGCCAAAAATATGTGGGGATGGAGTCATACTCTTTGGAGTCAATCATGGCACTATGCTTGGAGAAAAAATCTATGTTCGAGGAGGCCTCATTTTTCCATATCTACATGGATTTTAATAAAAAGTAGGATATGTTGTCAAAATAAGCCATCATTCTACAAGGCTCCTTGTGGGAATGTGAATACAAGGACAATGCTCTACTAGAAGCTACTCAATTGTCTATGTTTTGATGTTTGGTTGATAGGTCTTTGGCTTGAAAAAATACATATTTCAGCATCAACTTTTTTTATTACACTCCATTTCACACACTTGATAAGAACTTACATATTTTACAACCAATCATTTGCAGCAGCTTAAAAAAAGCATGCATGGACCGTACTCCTGGTTGGAGTGAATGAAAAATGGAAGGGTTTATCAGTGGTTAATAAGAGAAAGAATAAAGGGAAATTAACTGAATGTTTTTTCATCTGCATCTCTTCGTTGTTGAGTGAAGACAGTAAAAACTATAAACCGGGTCTGATAAAAGCATACATAATGGAATTAGTTTCCTTGTCTTTATTTGAGTACATGACTGGCATTAATTTCATTGCCTTTGTTTCCTTGTGTCGTCTTTATTTGAGGACATGACTACAGATTATGAATATTGGACGATTGGTTTTGGCAATACATCCCATTTGACGGTGTGGTCCAAAGGTGTTTGTTTCAGTGAAAGAAAGACAATGATAGTGCTAGGTATTGTTATTATCTCACTAAAGTTTGACATGACATGCTTCATGATGGACAAAGATTCTTAGATTATCTCATATGTAATGGTGTTGTATAGTGTCTCTCTGCACAAAAGAAAACAAAGTATTATTCAAACGGTAACTCATTCCTATCACTATTTCAACAATCAAATCAAGTTGGGGTGCATCTCTGGTCACAAATGCCAAATCAATTTGGATGGAAATGATGTCAAAGGTAAACAAAGGCAATCACCCTTTAATTTTAAATATGTCAAGCACTTACAAACTAACATAAGGTATAAATCATCCATAGGCTAAAGAAAACATAATAGAAAAGGGAAAATAAAATCTTCTCTTTGATATGAACCAATCTAAACTCCTAGGAGGGTTAATGGGACAAATGGTTGAGTATAGAATTCAATCAATTTATGATATATGAGGAAATGAAAATTAATGAAAGAATAATGATTCAATCCATTGTAATAAAAAAACAATAAAAAATAGATAACTAAGATCTGAAAAATTTGTTAACAAAAATAGAACTAGATTGTCCAACCCATGTATATCACACTAAACTATCATATTTAACATACCCTTGTATATAA
>JZKD02S1670758.1:472940-482946 GCA_000966675.3 Picea glauca
CATTTCACTACTTCAAGACTCCTGTGATGAAGAGTCTCGACACTTGAATTCTCCAACTTCCGATATCCAAAACTCCGAAATGAATTTTAACCTTCTGATCTTGCCATGCGATCATCGTTACGCTGCTAGTCTTGATCTTTGCCATCAATGAAAAACACGCAGACTCTGCCTCTATCTGAAAACATGCCAACAATATTAATGTGCCCAATGCTATGGACGATGCATATACATGAATGTGGAGCTCCTTGTTCCAATATGGAAATATCAAAATCAACGCAGTCACTAGTTTTTTCTTTAAGCTGTCCAAAAATTTCTAACAGTCCTCATTCCATTGGAACTTTGCTTCCTTCTTCAACAACTTTTCCACAGGTGTTGTGATATGCACATAGCCTTTGATAAACTTCATGTAATATCCTATATGACTGAGAGATTCCCTCAGTTTTCTGAATGATGTAGGTGGTTCTCAGTCCAGAATTACTACAAGCTTGGTTGGATCCACTAGTAATCCCTTCTTGTAGACTACATGGCCCAATAAAATTCCAAATGGTGCAAAAAAAATACACTTCTTCAAATTTAGCGAAATCTGACACGGTGTACACCTATCCAACATTATTATGATTACTTCTATGTCATCCTTCAGTAGGATGAATGCAACCAAATAATCCAAGTATACTTCAAGGAACTTATGAATAAACTCCTTGAATGTTGCAACCACAACTGTTGAAAAAAATGTAGGGGTGTTCTTCAGTCCAAAGGGCATTACTTTATACTGATAAATTCTCCATTTTATCATGAAATTAGTCTTATACTGGTATTCCTACGTAATTTTTATCTGAAGGTACCCTGAGAATCCATTTGTGAAAGACAAAGACTCTTTCCCTCCTACGTTCTCTAGTACCTCATCTGTGAATGGTGTTGGAAATAGATCCTGTAAAAATGCATCATTCAGCTTCCTCAGATCCAAGAAAATCCCAATTCCTCTTGTATTCTTGTCTTTCACTAAAATTGGACTTATCCACTCCAATTCTACCACAGGTTCAATGATCCATGCATCCAACATTATGTCTATTTATAGTTTCACCTTTTCCGTGTACTTCAGATTTAACTTGTAAGGTCCCTATTGCACTAGCTTCGCACCCGGTTTCAAAGGAATCTTCATCTCTCATAAGTACCCAGTTATCCCCTTCATATATGAAAATGTATTTGGGAGTAGGTCATGATATTCACAAAGTAAGTATGAAATCTTATCTATTCTTGCATCACTCTAGTAATCCCCTATCTGTTTAAACTTTTTATTCTCTGTCATCCCAATGTTTACTTTCCACATCTTTATTGGCTATGTGTATACACCAGACTCAAGATCTGTTCCTTCACTCGTTCTCCTTTTGTTTCAATTAGTTGCACATTCCTAGGATCTTCCTTATCATTCTCTTCCTTAGTAACATTGTAACACTCCAATAACTCGTGAACAGTCATAGCCTCTATGTGCGCATCACAGACTAGTACCACCTTCATCGACCCTTCGTCTTGGAAGATCTTAGTTTAAATGGCCTGTAGCACTGCATCTATTGATGGAGATTCATTTTCAAATGTATATGTGACCTTAAACCTATGATTAACCTTGTCCTAGTTGGTTGTCTCTCTACCCATTTCCAATTCCAAATACTAGTTCTTCAGAAATTTATCCATTGTGTTTATAAACCTATGTATCCATTCCTCCTTTGGTGTCGCATTCCATCCGCCCCTATGCTACTCCAAATGTTTTGTTGGGTCACTCTCCCTTGTATAATATTTTGCAATATTTTCTACCTCGGTACCAAAATTTACTTGCATTAGTCTTCTACATTGCGATCATTCTTCCATTCCTTCTTTGTGTGCATCCGACCATCTGGCTAGAGTCGCTTTTAGAACAACATATAGTACCAACATCCTTTGTTGTTCGGGTACTTGCAACTCAAACACATTTACAAAAAATATTATATCATTCAAGCCATCATACTTTGGTGGATCACATAGCTATGTTACAATCCAACGCAAGGATCGGGTTATGTGTGCACATTGTCTAGTTGATGCTTCATGCGTCCTCTACTTCCAATGCTCTAAAACTTCTTTTGAATCTGATGCACACGAAATGATACTTCTCCAACTTAGTGTGTCATATACAGTGGGGTTAACATAATCATCCATCCACGCAGTCATGTTATACAAATTGTCAACGTTATTTTCTCTTGTTGGTTCTATGTATCTCTTCCATTCTGTTGGGTCCAATGGTGCAATAAAATTCAAATATCTGAATCAAATGTCATTTCTCTCCTCTTCATAATAATGATATCATGATTATCAAAACTCTATTAAGTCCCATCAATGTTGTATATTTTTGAATATCATCCACGATCTCAATAACTTCAAAGTATGCCATACTACACACCCCATCTATGTCCACATGTACTCTTATCAATCGACCAATTGGTACTATCTTGTGCTAATTTGTGAGACTTAACTAAAGAGAAGACTAGACTAGCTTGGGTTTTCCCATCATCTACCAAGTCTACTTTGGTAATACATTCACATCAGATCCCAAGTCCAAGATAGCATTATCCACATCATATTCCCCAATTTGTGCATTGGATCTAAATTCTACGTTGGTCCTCTTTTTGCATAGTACCTGATTTACCACCCTCTATGCAATGGTAGTTTCCCTTCTTTGTGTTTAGAGATCAATCATTTCATATAATGCATTCAATGCAATTTTATCTTTCATTATCTCTACTCAACTTTTCAATAATTCTCTCAGAGTTCTTACCTTCCCAGTTGGCCTCTCTGGCACAATGTGATTTATGACATGAGCCATAGATGATGTTGATATTCCCCAATCCTATACACATACCTATTTTCGTTCCCTCTAATATGTCTCATTTTCTTGTTAAGGATTGAATCTTGGAATAGGTCATGTTGACTTACTTACCCATTTCTCATCATGTTTCCCTCCATTCATCACATCAACCCCTATTCTAGCTCCTCTGTTCCTAACAACCGCTATTCTAGGTCCTTCGTTGCATTTTTGGCTGATATTTTATGTACATTCTGATTTGGATTCTAGTTATGATTCTCTCGTGCCTACCATTTCACCACTAGTTGAGGAAACTGTTTTGTTGCATGGTCAAATGCTCTACATTATGTACACATTGTACACAGATTAGAACAGTCATGGGATAAATGTCTCAATTGATTACAATTGTAACATATTATTAGTCATATTTCTCCTCTTCCTCGACCTCTACAAACATTTCCTCCGTTCCATGGATTAAATCCCCTCTGATTGTTATATTGTTGAACACCTCCTTCTGTCACAACATTCTCCTCCTGAATCCTGTATATATATGTAGTGCACTCCCTCATCAAATCAAATGCATGGCAATCCTTCTCTTCATGTCTGACTAACTTGCCAAAATTGCAAAATAGGTTCCTTGGTGTATTTTGATATTTTTGTAGTAGTGGGAACTCAGTTGGATGATGTCCCCATTTCTTACATATCTTGCAATACCCCCTCCAGGTAATGGCTTTGTTGCTCCAGTTTTCAAATACTACGTGAATGTTGGGCATTCATCCTTGTGATGGCTTTTAGTCCTACACTTGGTACACTAGACTTGTTCTCATTTCTCCTACGATAAACGATTCTTGATGTTGTTGATCAGGGGTATGGAAGGTCATTGTACCCATCAGAACCTTAAAATGTTGGTCATAATACTAGGCTGATTCAGTTTGCACCTATTTAATTTCCTTCAACTCTGTAATATACTATGACTCAGAATTTGTCTTTTTGAACTCTTTTAACAATAAATGTCTTATCTTCACTAAATTCCTATCTTTTCCTTTAGGTATGGTGCCCTACAACTTCAGGTACCAGACTAACACATGACCTATAAATGTTGTTTCCAACTACATAATCTTCATGACCTCATCCTGGCCATTCTTTGCAGACAAACATATGTTGTTCTGGGTCCTTTGACCAAACTCTCTATAACTCAGGCAATTTAAGGGTGTTGTCTACCCCTACCTTGTTACTTTGTGCATTCCCTCCTCTTGGTCATGTTGGTTGTCTATGACTTTATGCACTGCTTCCAGTGCTCTGATTTATACAACTTTGTCTTCCCTTGCTAACTATGAGTTCTTTTGATAAGTCTTCATCTGTTATCTCTTATTTTGGTGACGCACATCGGGTCATGTATTCAACACATGTTAGAAAAATTGGATCATGGATAAATAAAATAAAACAAATGAGGAAATAAAATAGAGTAGATATATAATACAATAAAGACACAAATATACATGGTTCACCCAGTGTGGGATATGTCCACCAGATAAATTGCCAGGTCCTTAATTTTTATTATCTATAAAAAAGAATGGATACAACCTACAACACTCCTAATGTAACTTCCTATTGTTTCACTAACAATATTCTCTCTAAGAATACAATACTCACTCACATACATAGCCGCAATATAAATCCTCATAAAATAGGGTTTCCTTCTAGGGAAAAAAACCATAACATAACTTCTACCATTATATATGTCACCTCCCCTGGACCCCACTGATGATAATACTGGGGGGGAAATACCCCCCAAATCCCCCTGTCACGAAATCACATATAAACATGGATGAAGCAAACCTCTGAATAAGGAAGATAAATAGGCTCCACAACCAACAATATCCCACTTGGAGATTCATCACAAAAACTCCAGTATTCATGTACCTATTGGACTATGATCCACCTTAGACCTGGAAAATATCTAATCTTCACCTTCATGCTTGAAGGCCAACTGAAACTAAGTAGGAACTTAGTTTTTCCCTAGTTACTACCTTTGTTAACATTTCTGCGGGATTTTGGCTAGTATGTTTCTTTTCCAACTTCAAATGACCATATTCCAAGATGGATCATATGAAATGGTACCTGATATGAATATCCTTAGTATTATCATGGAATGCCTAGTTCTTTGCAAGATGAATGACACTCTCAATGTCACAATACAACCTTCCATTCTCATTCTTCTTTCCCAATTCCTCCATAAAACTCTATAACAAAATCATCTCTTTACTAGCCTATGTAGAAATAACATACTCTGCTTCCATTGTTGAAAGTGCAACCACATTTTGTAGTTTTAAAATCCAACCTACTGTTGTTCCACCTACAGTAAAAACATACCCTGTGGTGCTCCTCCTGCTATATTTGCCACTTGCCATATATGAATCAAAATATCCTTGTAGACACAATGTCTGAACCTCCAAAACATAATGCATGAGTAGTAGTACCTCTCAAATACATGAGAATTCACTTTACTTCCTCCCAATGTTCTTTACCTAGATTGTTCATATACCTACTCAGAACTCCCACTGCATGTGAAATATTTGGTCTTATGCAAACCATAGCATACATCAAGCTACCAATTGTTGATGAATAAGGGACCCTTGACATGTATTCTATCTTCTTCTGTGTCATGGGACATATTTCCTTGGTTAATTTTAAATGGCTAGCCAAAGGTGTACTAACTGATTTTTCATTTTTCATTATAAACCTCTCCAACACCTTCTCTATGTACTCACCCTGAGACATTGTCAATTTGCAGTTTTTCTTGTCTTGTTATTATCATACCAAGGATTTTCTTTGCAACAACCAAATCTTTTATCGCAAATAAATTAGATAATTTGATTTTGAGAAAATTTATATCATGCATGTTATACCCTGCAACAAGCATGTCATCTACATACAATAGCAAGATAATATAGCTTCCATTTTATAGCCTCTTAAAATAAACATAGTGATCAAAATGACATCTATTATAACCTTGTTCTATCATAAACCTGTCAAACTTCAAATACCACTGCCTTGGAGCTTACTTTAGGCCATACAAGCTCTTATTCAACCTTCATACAAAATTCTCCTTCCCTTTGACCTCATATCCCTATGGCTACTACATAAAAATCTGTTCCTCCAAGTCCCCATGGATAAAAGTTGTTTTTACATCTAACTGTTCATGATGAAAATCTTATACTACCAAAATACTTAAAATAGTCCTAATTGAATTCATTTTAATAGAAAGAGAAAATATTTCATCAAAATATATACCTTTGTTTTGTGCAAAATCCTTTACAACAAGTCTATCCTTGTATTGTTTTTTCCCTCCATCTTCTTCCTTCAACCTGTAAACCCATTTATTATTCAATCCTCTCTTTCCTGCAGGAAACTGAACCAAGTCCCAAGTATGGTTATTTACCAAGGAATCCATTTTCCATTTCATGCCTTGCTCCCATTTATTTTTAGTGTCTACCTACATTTCATCTTCATCACTTTCTGGTTCACAAGAATCAATAAAAAATAAATAATACAATGAAGGAGAGTATCGTTCTATGGGTATACTTAACCTAGTAGATATTATAACAACACTTCCAAGAGTTTGAGGTACTTTATGCTCCTATTGTTGTACATTTTGATTTTCTGGTACCTTTGGATTTTCTTTTCTAGTGATCTCATCAAGCCTTTTGTATTCTTGTTTTTGTTTTTCCTATTTCTTTCCCCACAACTGATCTTTGTGCATGACCTTCTCATTGAATATGACATCTCTACTCCTAATGATTTTGTGATTTTCATAATCCTGTAAGTGATAACCAAAACCATTAACATCGTGTCCAATAAAGGTACACTTCTTAGATTTTACTTCAATCTTTGTTCTATTTTCTTTATCCATGTGGATAAATGGTTCACAACCAAAAATCTTCATAAATGAATAGTTTACCTGTTTACATGTCCATGCCTCCTCTGGAATGAGACCATCCAAAGAGCTTGAAGGTACTCTATTTATTAATAAAACAAAAGTATCTACAACATTTTCCTAGAACTATAAGTAAACCTACCATGCAATCTCATACTCCTTGCACGTTCCATGATTGTCTTATTCATCCTTTCTAACACACCATTTTCTTGTCATGTTCCTAGAACTTTATTCTCCATACAAATACCATAGTATCAACAATAATCATCAAACTCCTTACTGCAATATTCACCTCCATTTTCTAATCTGAGACACTTCAACCTCTTTCATGTCTCATTCTCAACCAAAGCTTTCCATTTCTTAAAAGTATCAAAAACATATTATTTTTCTCTAATATAATAAACCCAATTTTTCCTATTTGCATCATCAATAAAAGTAACATAATAATGATAGCCACCAAAATATGATACCTCAGCTGGTCCCCATACATATGTATGCATAATATCTAACTTTTCACTCTTCGTTTCCTTTTTTACTTTGAGAAATCTGACTCTCTTTTGTTTTCCATAAAAATAGTTCTCACAAAAATCCAAATCAGTGTGTTTAAGATCTGGAAACAAATTCCTTTTGTGACATATCTACATCCCATTTTCAGTCATGTGTCCAAGCCTATGATTCCACAATGTGATATCCACTCCTGTAGAAGCTAAACATATAGAAGAGTCAACATTACCAGTACACAAATACAATGTACCTACCTTCTCTCATTTTTCTATCACTAGTGATCCTTTAGTAAACTTCCATGCCTTATCTGTAAATGTAGATGTACAACCTTCACTTGCCAACTGCCCTATTGAAATCATTTTTTTTCTCAGCTATGGAACATGTCTTACCTCCTTCGGCATCCATTGGTTTCCATTCTTTTTCTTTATTTGTACCTTACCCATTCCAACAATTTTACATGGTGCATCATCAACCAAATGAGCCTATCCAAAATCACCTTGAATATAATCTTGAAAATGTTTCCTATGGGGTGTGGCATGAAATGAAGCCCCTGAATCTAGTACCCAAGAATCAGTAATATTATCTAAAGAAAGAATCAAATCATCTTGTAACACATCACCTACTACATTTTCTTCTTTATTTTTCTCATGTTGTCCATCTCTTTGTTTCTTTGGAGCTTTGTAGTCTTTCTTCAGATGTCCTTTCTTCCTGCAATTCTAGCACTCTATCTTTCCCAGTATGGATTTGGATATAACCTTCCTATAATTATCGTGGTTCCCTAGACTCTTTCCTCCTTCATTTTTTCTTCCTCTATTATGCATGGTCAATGCATTACCTGATGTCTCACCTATGATTTTCCATCGCATTTCCTCTCTAAGGATAATACCAACAACATTGTCAAATTTAAGAGTGTTTGAACCAGAGATAGAGTTACTTATAGCCATGGACATATCATTCTATATTTATGGCCATGAGAACAATATTATAAGAGCCCTAACCTCATCATTAAAGTCCACTTTTATAGAACTTAGTTGATTAGTAACTATATTCAATTCATTTAAATGATTTTCAACAGACCCACCTTCTAACATGTTCATACTAAATAATCACTTCATCAGAAATACCTTGTTGGAAGCCAAGGGTTTTTCATATAGTTTATCCAATGCACTCATCAAATCCTATGTTGTAACTTATTTTGAAATATTAAAAACCGCCAATGAGTACAAGCACAACCGTATCCTTCCTAGTTTCTTTCTATCAATAACCTCCCATTCTTCGTCCTTGATGGTCGTTGTCTTATTTTATATTCCTCCCAATCATATGTAAATATCCTTCTGATATAAATAATCTTCCATTTGTATCTTTCATAGCTGGTAGTTTTGGACATTAAATTTCTCGACCTTAAAATTTCCATCTTCCACCATTGCTCCCACTCAAACCATGAACCCTCTTTTCCTATTAGTTACCTTTGGCTATGATACCAGGTGTTAGAAAAAAATGATTGTGGAGAAATAAAATAAAACAAATGATGAAATAAAACACAAAAGATATACAATATAATATAGACATAGATATACATGATTCACCCAGTGTGGGCTACATCCACCAGAGAAATTTTTAGGTCCTTCATTTTTATTATCTAGAAAAATGAAGGGATACAAACTAAAACATGCCCATTGTAACTTCCTCTTATTTCTCTCATAGCCTCCTCTATTAGAATACAATATTCACTCATATACAAAGTTGCAATACAATTCCTCAAAAATAGGGTTGTCTTCTAGGGAAAAAAACCCTAACATAACTTCTACCATCATATCTACGACCTTACAATGAACAATCAAGATTGACTATGAAATTACAATATTTTACCATCAAGAAAATATTTGGGGGGGGGAATCCCCCCTAAACCCCCCCTTCCCCCCATCAAGAAACAAGATCCAAACATGGCTGAAGAAAACCTTTGAATCAAGAAGAGAATCAAGCTCCAAAACCAATAACACAAGATCCGGTCTCAGTAGGAATTAACAACTCTTCTATTATAGGAATAGACTATAAATCCTCTTCTTCTCCTGTTATATGTGGTATTTCCATGATTTGGACTATTGCGAAAGGTCCTTTTCTCTTTGTCTCACTGTGCATATCTCATTTCTCAGCCCCATTATTTCACCTCTTGTACCTTCTTCCACTATGCAGTACTCCAAACTTGTCCTCTTCCTCTGATATAAGTTCTTTAGTTCTATGCATCCCCAGTCCCTCTCTTCCTCCTTCATCGCTTATTTCATTCTCTCATGTCCTCAAAATACCCTCTTGTCATCCTCTGATTCACCTATGTGCATGAAACCCCTTGGCAGTCGAACTCCATTGTCATTATGCACTTGTCACATAACAACATATTTATCCACGTACCCAATGACTTCATGAACGTTATGTGCAGACCTTTGAAGAAGTCTCTTTATACAACACTGTATGAATGGCAACAATCTACTACAAATTCTGTAATATATCCTCCTAATATAGTATCTAACCAGAAATCCATTGTGCGAGAAGTTTGATTACTTACAAAATTAAGGTCTCTTACTGTTAAGAACCAAATATCAATATAGCATAGAAAAACCTCAGAAAAAGTACTCAACGCCTTGAAAAAGAGATAATTTTAGATAATAAGCCTCTTCAAGGGGGAACCTCCTTTTACCCCACTTAAATGTTCAAGTACAAGATGATTCAAAATGAAAATG
>JZKD02S1670758.1:488090-517662 GCA_000966675.3 Picea glauca
AGACTAGGAGGTATAATTACAACTAATGGCCTAAATCCGACATAAATAAAATAACATTACTAATATAATATGCCCCAATTAAGGGGTAATGAGCCAATATTAGGTCTTAACACTTACCAACTTAGGAGTCCAATTCCTTGGTGTTGTGGTTCAATATCTTCTAGTGTTCTCTATTAGTTTTTATAACCACTCAGTCAAAAAAATAAAAAAGTCACCAAAGAAAATTTCATGTACCTCTCTCTACACGTACCTTTGCATCCATTGCTCATTTCTCATCTAAGGGTTTCTATTCTATTTCCAAGAAAACTCTAGTTCCTTCCCTTCTAACCATTATGAGAGCTCTTTCTTAGTCAACCTCCAAAGCACTCCCTCAATCATAGATTCTGAGTCCTGGAAATGAAACCATTTCTTGGCATGCATGAGGTTTTCAAACCCTAGGTTCTAATTATCTTAACCAACAAAATCCTTCAGCCACCGTCCCTTTTGGCATCACCTGCATGCAGATGAAGTCTAACCCAAGGCATCTATTGGGGTTGTAGGAACTAAGTTTTTTTAGTAGTGAGGGAATGGGAGGTGATCATCTTTGTCATTATTACCTATGTATTTTTCCAGTGTTATGATGTATTTGTTCTTCTTAGGTTACTTAGTGAATTCAGTCATGTATTACCATTATACTTAAGATTACAACCAAAACCAAGTACTGTAACATTCATACTATTGCACAATAGTTATATATAAAAAGCAAGAAATTATCCGGGATCAATCACATAAAAGACAAATAAACACAGTAGTTAATGTGGTTCACCCAACTTTGGGCTATGTCCACAATGACTGGCTTCTTTATTATTCTTTATGCAATTTTCTCAGGCTTTCACATTGCGCTTACAAAGATACATCATGCCATATTTTACCTCTCCTAACCTAGCCACTATGTAGTGCCAACCTCTCTCTCTCTCTGCATAATCTCCTTAATATTCAAACATATACTCTTTTCTTCTCAGTCTATTCTATCACTCT
This sequence comes from Picea glauca, assembly GCA_000966675.3. NCBI lineage: Eukaryota > Viridiplantae > Streptophyta > Pinopsida > Pinales > Pinaceae > Picea > Picea glauca. Next base: position 489,108 of record JZKD02S1670758.1, read on the forward strand.
CTTTTTCAACAACACAGAGAAGACAATACCACTCAAGAGGAACCCCTATATTCCCAACCCACTACATATTTATACATAAATTCTAGGGCTTAAAACCCTACTTTTCTCATTTAAAAAACCCTATTACAATTCATGATAACTCAAGTTGACTTGTTGTTCGGATTACTTTTACCTCATTTTCTGTCTGTAGGCTGATTTTGCATTATCACTGTTGTTCTTCCTAGTTTTGTGCATCCTTATATATTTAGCACGTCAGACTGTCATACTTCCTTTTCACCCACTTTCTTCTCTTCTTTATTCCTCTGCTTTACTCTTCTTTCTACACACTGTACTCTTGAATGCACCTCAACCGTGCACTCCCGAGCCTTCCTTTTCTACCTTCTTCTTTTTTTCACATCTTCTATACTTAGGGATTTTCATGAATATTATTTCCATAATGCATGTCCAATAGGGAAATTGCAAAAGATAAAGGTAAAGAGAACTGGAAGGGACTGAGGGGGTTACTGATTACATTGAAATGAGTATGCAGGGGACACTAAGAGTAGTTGCTCAAAATCCTCCTTTGTTTGAAAATGGCAACTGCATTCTTTGGCACTTTGGAATGAGTAATATTCTCCAGGCCCGATGAGATTTTATATTTGTATTTACTTTTTATATTACCACATGTCAACCTTTGATTTGGACGAATCTTTTTTTTTAAAATCCCAAAAGCTCAAAATTTTGAGTGACATTACGTGGACATAATTATGGTGCCATCAATACGTGACAAGAACTTGCTCATCCATAATGGCACTGATGTGGCACCATGTGAGATAACGTGTCACTAGAGATTAATATACCAGTAGTCAGGACCGATAGGCCCTTTTTACACATGTAGGGACTCAGACGGATCCTAGGTGGCATTGAGTAGGAGCACATGTGTGAACGAGGAAATAAGTTAGGAGGTTAGGAAAAACCAAAATACCACTATCCCGACACAAACATAGTGTTTTATATTTTTACATCTCTGTCAGGTGATACCATTCAACCCTCAAAGTGTGGTTATTAAGACCAATTTTTCACTCCAACTGTGTGCTAACTCATGTGCACTTTCCTGATGCAATATGTATTCTCCATTGAAGGTCAGGCTTTCTTGCAACTATTCAATGATTCATCCCCACACCTTCACCAATGATCGATCTTTAATCCTTTGTATGATGATATAACCCTCATTTTAAAAGTGGCTTAAGTATATTTGGAGGGTGATTATTCCTTTTTAAGATCTGAATAAGCACCTAGGATCTTGAACTTAGCCTTGGGCCCTTAGGGCTGTTTTTCTATTGAATTATGCATGATAAATTGAGCATATTCCACCTCCTTTCGATCCATGAGCTCTATAATCTTGCGCTAAAGCTATTTTTTTTCCAATGCGGCCTCATGATCTCGGTGAATGTGCATATGAGTGAGTGGATAAAATCTAGTACTAACATCATCTCTAGCGGGGATAACATACCCCTATGGTATGTTGAGAGCTATAGATCAAGTTCCTTATCCTATTGAGTTATGGAGTCTACGTTTAAGCAAAAAGGCCCCTTGCACACTTGAAAACTAATATGATAGGTGAAACCAAATTTCTCAGTAGCTTATATCATTAGAACCATGACTACTTGCTTGCATAACAAATGGTGAATGAAGTAAAATAAAAAAAAATACATAAAAAAAAATGTAAAAATATTTATTTATGTACATGGTATCAAGATTTGTAGCATTCAATATTGCAAGAAGTGTTTGAGGAAATTCCCATTTACAGGAGCACCAAACAACTCTCCATTTCTAGGAGCCCCAAACAACTCTCAATTTTTATAAATTAATTAATTTGAAGATTATCCTTCATATGTTGTCATATTTTTCTTCTTATTCTTGAAGTGGTTGATTCATATATGTTGTCTCCTTGGGATACCTTGTATGATAGTAGCGTTTTATTTGTTGTACCACTATTTATCAATCTTCAAATACTACTAGCTCAATGATTTTCATTTTTCTTTCCACCTCCAATCATAGAATCATGGCTTCATATTCATCTACATGGTTAGTGGCCTTGAACTCCAACTTGTAGGACAAATGAATCTCTTTCTTTCTGGGGTAAATGAACACCATACTAGCTCCTACTCCTTCTTTCGAATATGCCCCATCAAAATACATTTTCCACATACCACCTATTTCTTTAGTAGGGCTTGCCAAAGGGTGTGTGAGTGTGGGAGACCCCTTGTATTCTTCATTTACTATGAGGATTCAATAGCCAAGATATTCATCAACAACATATATAGGGTGATTTATAGGGATGTTCTGATCACTTACCACATAAGAAAATTTTTGTTCTCTGTATAATCTCGTGTTCTCTCCTCCAAAAACTTGTACATTAGCATAAGTCATGTCCATATGCATTGTACGACCCAGCTTTCGTGCCCATGCTCTTGATAGTATCATACCATAATTTAAAGGAACATCAAACACTACTACATCCATCATTATTCTTTTAACATGAAGTTGAGCCAAAGTGACTACCATATCTTTGATCATCCCATCACATTTTACTTTTTTGACATCAAAATAATAGAGATCATGATATGTCCTAGTTATTTCCAACCCCATATTTTCCATGAGTACTTTGGGCATTAGATTGTGTGAGGATATGGAGTCAAGAATACGATTATTCAACATCTTTTCATGTATATTTAACGTTACTTATAAAGGTGCAACATATTCTTCTGTGTCATCTATGTGGGGGCCAAAAACTACAGTGGGAGATTCATCTTGTAGATTCACGGTATCAGGAGGACTTGCTAATCCTTTCACTTGTATCACTTTCTCATTTTTTTTACGGTATGAAGTATTTCTAACCAACTCCATTAGTGGGATAGGAATATTGATATTGGATGGTTCCTTTCAATGTTGAAAGGTGGAACTAGTTACTCAAGTTCCTTAACTTCTTGTTCTCTCCTTCAAGGTTCTCCAACCTACTTATCCTTGGGAATATTATTTAGTTCTTTGACTTTATCCATAGAAATAATTGAAAAAGGATTCTTAGGATAGGGTTGAATATCTTGGTTGGATTCCCTTTTCCTATGTCTGATATCATATTTCTTATGAATCTCATTATGTAGTGCATTAAAAAACACCCTATACTAAACAGGGGACAACACTTCTTTGTTGATTTAGTTTTCCGGGTTTTCTTCCTACTGTTAAGGGAATCTTCATAATCATCTTGGGTTATATGCATGGAATTTTCCTCTCGTTTTAACAATTATACCTCTTATGGATTCTCAGTGTATCCTTCATCCATCTCTTCCTCCACCAAGTTATTTTCATAATTAGTTCTTACAGGGGGTTGGATGGGTTGTTCCCCATTCCTTATTTGTCTCCTCATGAGTTGAGGATTGAAATGAATTATGAGATTATTATGGTTCCTCACCTATCATTCTTAAGGATATTTATTGGTATTACCATTCTCTATTTCAAATCTAGACATCTTATTTGTTAAATTTATGATTAGTCTAGACATTTCATACATCCGTGCTTCATAGGAATCTTTGATTGGATCTAAGGGACCACAATATTCTCTATCCTTCTTTATTTCTACTTGATCTAGATTTTGTTTCATTTTTCATGATACAATCATATTCCCTTCAATATATATTTCATCATCCTACATTATCAACAGAGTTGGAGCCCTTTTTTCCCTTAATACCATGACAAAGACTGCATCAAAGGCTCCATCATATGTGACCTTGTCACTTTTTGTAAAGGCTTTATGTCTCTAGGGATATTTTTGTAAATATTGTTAAATATTTTGTTAAAGTAAACAATAGGCTCATTTAATCTCTTCTTGAGTGAGACAAATTTTCTAAGGTAATATAAAGTATCTCTCTTTCCCCCCCATTGTTCCATAAATTCACACTCAAGAGACTGCCAACTATCTATTGAGGCTATAGGAAGCTCCCTTAACCACTTCCTGACATCTCCCTCCAAGTTATAAAAAAATAACCTCATGAATACATCATCATGCTCCATGAAGAGACCATCAGTGAAGTCCTAGAAGGCCTCTAGGTGTTCTTCATCATAATGAGTTGGTTCACCATTGTATTTGGTAAATAGCTTCAAATAATGTTTAGCGAGGTCATGAATGCTCACAGGGAGATTCAATGGGAAAAATATAGTAGTAAAGGTGGTAGGGGAGGTTGGTTTCCCCCGAATTTTCCTCCTCCTAGGTTGGACATAAGATTATGCAGGATATGGTTATGGGCTTCAAAGGATGGAGGATTGACATGGTTTTTCAAGAAGGGCTTAAGGGAAGAACTTGCTTCTTGACATAAATCTATGAGGGAATTATATATATCTATTAAGGGTTTGAGAGGTAGCTTGGAAGAAGAATAAGAATCAACATGTATATCAATTAGCTCAACAAATACACTAACTTTATGAATAACATAAGGATATGTTTCCAAATTAAAGTTATCTGAAGACAAGAGATGTGACATTCTATGAGATTTCTCTAGGTCACAATCTTTTTTGGATCTAAGTATATTGGAGTATGTTCAATATCTACATTGATTCTGGTGTATCTTCTATTACACACTATATAATTTCTCTTTGGAGTCTCCAAATGAAATTATCAATAGGCGGATGCCTGAAAATCATTCACCTTCGAGTATCAGAACTTTCAATGTCATATACCCAGGGAAATATATCTTCAAATTCCTTTCCCTGACAACAAAACCATTTTGGATGTTATCCCTTGAGATGTTCCAAGCTATAAACATAATGATGTCGAGTCACCCTAAGAGAGAAGACTCAGGGTGAGACTTAAATCCATCCTTGAAGTAATAGAAATTATGGAAAAATGTTGGTAATTGTTTCTCTCTCTCTTATAAAAATATCGGCCTTCGAACAATATCAATCTAGATATTAAAACTTTCATCCCTAAGAGGCATTTTTACATGAATGTTTCAGATGATTGAGTTCAAATATGGGTGAAGTGATGGATTAGAAGAAATAAAATGTAAACATATGAGGCACTGTAAATAATCAATATCATAGTTTATGGAAAAGTATAATGTGTTGAGCAATTAAGAATTCAATAGTTGTAACAGATATACCAGATCATTAAAACATTCATCAAACAACATACATCTTCAAAAAAATAAATCCATTGAGGTAACCTCTACATATCATTAAACATATGGAGAAATGACAAGAAGTGGTCATTATTAAGAGGAAATCTCTTCAGTATCATAAGCATACAACACACAGTTACACTGAAGATGCTATGTAACTTGCTTCTTGAGATTTTATTAGTGGGGATTTGATGCAAGAAGCCAAAATGAGATGGTGGCTTTTACAAGAGCACATGCACAACAATAAAGAAAAACTAAAACATAACACACAGGATGAATCTCATGAATCCTGCAACCTTAAATATATGTATGTGCCTGCGGGGTTTTGATCAAGCAACTTTGGTTGTAAGAAAATAATAAATTCCCCAAAGTGTAGAGCCTTACAAAATGAGTGTTCCTTTTCTTTTATCCTCATGCTCACCTTAAAAATTTGTTCTTGATGTTTCTTACCACTTCTTGATCCTCATAAAATCATCATCTTCACTTCTTTCAAAATTCTTACAAGTGGAAAAATTTCGACACAAACGATTCTTCAGATAACTAACGTTTACTAGGCACGCCTAGCACTACTTGACTCCCCATGTATCCCATGGGAAGTATGATAAATTGACACATGTACTACCATGTATTTCTTATTGTATAGTCGATATTATTCACATTCCAAACCATCTCATCAAGGTTAGTGTATCTCGCATATGATGGTTGAGGAATATGCTTAAAAACCTCTTTCAACTGATGATGTATCTCAAAATACCAAACAATAATTTCCATGATATCTTATCCTACCAAGATTCGATCCATCTTGTCAAACCATTTATCGTCATTTATTTTACATTCCAACAACTCTAAATACCTTTGGTGAGAGATAATATCTCCATTCCCTTCCCAACTATAACGTAGTCCCAGAATGAAGAGATCTTTGAAGATTGTCTTGAATGAAGATACATGATTTTCTATCTCCTCCAGTCTATTTTCAACATTCTGCAATTGTGTCCTCTTACTGAGAACCTTCTTGGAATCAATGATGATACTGGTTCTATATTTCACATTTAGGTCTCTAAGTTGTTCTTTGGTTCTACTATTTAATAATTTTGTGATCTCATTTGCAAGGTCAGGATTATTTTCAAGTTTACTCTTTACCTGAACTATGTATTTTCTGGCTAGTTTAATCAATTCTATTTCATCTCCTATCAGAGATAAGTGTGCCAAATTTTCAGCTATCAATCTAGCTATCTGATCCAAAATTACATGTTTGGATTCTTTCAATGATGGATTTCCTGTGGCTCTTCTCTACAACATTTCTATTTCCTACATAGCTTCACCTTCATCCATGTTCAACTTGGACAAGATTACTTCACTACTTTTCTCTTGTTCTTCTAATTCCACAATCTTGGAAATTTTATTTCTTAGTTGTGTGTTTAGAGAACCTAACTCTCTTTCATTCATGCCGAGGTCATCCATAACCTTAGTAAGGACTTATGTTGGATCAATTATATCAACTATCTCTCTCCCTTTTCCTGACACTTGAGTTGAGTGGCTTTGTTGATTCTTTAGAAATTAATTCTCTTTCCTAAATATTTTGACCTCTCTTTGAAACTACATATTTTCTTCATCTCTCTTTTTCAATTGGAGGAAAAATTGTACCTTCTATTCTAAATTGGCTTATAGCTCTGGTGTCTAAACAGGATGAGCTTAAAACATATTCATCTTCTTTTTCAATGCCTTGATGTCTATGTCTTTTTGTTTCATTAGATTCCCTACCACATTAGTGTCTTTAGGACCTATGCCCAAGGCTATTATATTTTTTTCTAACTCTTCCACACTAGTCTAATTAGCCATGGTAGCTAATTTTTCCTACCCCAACTTCTTGTAGATTTTGAGTGCAATTTCCTTCTCACTCGTAGAGGACTGCAACACTTCTTGATTCATCATTTTACTTACTAGTTGATGAAAATAAACTAGGCTGGTAGATTTGATGCCTCTCATTTCAAACTTGATCTGAGTCATTTTATAGTCTATTGGGGAAAGTATCCTTTGATCCTTTTCTTCTACCAATTATAGATTTAAGGTCCCTTCTTGATGATATATTGTTGTCAACATCCTGGTTGGTGGAGATTCCTCTCCCCCTACTAGAGAATACAACTCTCTTTGGGATTCCCTTCTCTACATTGTTATATCCTTGTAGTGGGAAAATGTAGTAGGTGGTTTCTTTTCTCTTCCATCATTGGTGGTTTCTTGCTCGAGTGATCCTACCGACAACAAAGATAATGGGAAATGTTCAATGGTAATGGGTGGACCTTTAGGTTCCAGTTCACCTTGGGTTATTTGTAATACCTATTTCTGTCTATCCACAAACTTTACAAAATTTTCCTTTTACTCTTCTGGTTAAAATTCTTTGAGGTTCTTGATATTATTCTCACATATCCCTAAATATGATAGTGAACATGATAATGGATGCTTTAATTATTTACCAACTAGAGATGAGATAACATGATATGATAAAATCAATGAGATAGGAGCCTCTTTTTCTAAAATTCCTCTGACCCCTTCCAAAGATTCTAGGTTATTTTTATGCTCTATTATCCTTCTCGACTCATACTTATAGGTGGACCTCCTTACAACAATTGTTCCATGAGGTTCATACACCCAACTATCTTCTTTTTCATGATATAATTGGATTAAAATTTCTTTGGCCCTAGAGAATGTTATACTTTGTTGTACCAATAAGGGTTCAACCTCTTGGAGTGATGTAAATGTAATTTCTTTTCTATGTTGAGTGAACAAAAAGTCTTTATCCATCAACCTCTGTGTAATATATTCTAGATACATTAGCTTGGGTGTGAGAAAGGATGGAAGTTTGAAAGGTTCCTGTGAAAAAACAAACGCTCGAACAATAGTATGATTATGTACAACATACCAATATCCAATTCTAGTATCTTTACTGAGTTGTAGGAAACACCTCATCTCTAAGAGGACCCTTGGAAGGGGGGAACCATGTATGAGGGTATACATGGATTTCATGCAATGTTCAACATAGAATATAAAGCCTCTATTCTACTTCCATCTATTTATGTTATGATGCCATTCAAATATCGGTTTGAGATTATCCTCTTCATATAAAAATTATATTCCCCATCTCCTGAAATATGAATGATTCTGAGAAAGAAGAAGATACACTAGGTAGGACTGGTATCTAAAAATTGACTAATATGGAAAATTTATAATTGGACATGAATGACCTCTTTTAAAAGTTTGCAGATATACAATTTTGGGGGAGCCATCGCATCTGATGATACCATGAGAAATAAAATACCAAGAGCGGCATCCTCCATCACTCTATCATGATCCCGACCTAATACTTTAAAAATGGCAGTTAGGGCATGTTGAATATTTTGTGGGAAAATGTGAGCCAAGAAATCAATTCAGAGGATCAGTAAAGGAGAATTCGGGGATAATATACTTTGAAGAAATTTTTCTTTATCAGCCTAGGGTAGTACCTGATATGTAGCTTCCAGTGTATGTTATTGCATAATTTTTTAGGGTTCTTCTGGGAAGAAGATAATTTTAGCTAGGGATTTTGGTGATAAATGAAAAATAACATGTTTCTTATAAGTGGACAATATTTTTCATTAGGTGACTAGGTAATTACCAATGCACTAATGGATGACCTCAATAAATTGAAGATTTGCGGTATGCTCGAATGAATTAGTTTTGCATCCCAGGTGCATATAATATTGGCCACATTTAACATTCTCCTATGAAATACTGATGATTTTTCTTTGGTCGTAACAAGACAGGATTGGGTCATAAATTTCAATATCCCGATCAATTAATGGCTCATCAATCTTAAGGAATTTCTTCGAAGGTTGCATCTTTCTAGGGTTTGAAAGAGTTTCCATTAGTGAAATTGAAAAATACAAAGGAAAAGTGAACTGAAAGGGACTGAGGGGATTACATGATACCTTGAAATGTGTTTGCAGGGGATGATGAGAGTAGCTACTTGAAATGATCCTTCATTTGAAAATGGAAAGTGTGTACTTTGGGGCCTTGGAACGAATAATATACTTCGGGCCCAATGAGATTTTATATTTGTATTTACCTTTTATATTTTCATGCATCAACATTTGATTCGGAAGAATATTTTTAACAAATACCAAAAAATCAAAATTTTGAGTGATGTCACATATTATGGTCCCACGAATATGTGGCAATAACTCACTCATCCATGCTTTCGCTGATGTGGCACCAGGTGAGATAACGTTTCACCATATCTTGATATACTGGTATTCATGACCGAGGGGGGTTGTGCATAAGTGGGAGGCTCGTATGGATTCTAGGTGGCACTGAGTAGGATTACATGTGTGCACAGGGTAACAATTGGGAAAATCGTTAGGAAAAATCAAAACACTGTTTTTGCAAACCAACGATAGTGGTTTAGATTTCTGTATCCTTGCTAGGTGACACCATTCAACCTTCAAAACATGGCTCTTAAAACTACCTTCACACACCAAGTTCATGCTAACTCCCATTCAATTTCCCAATGTGACATGCATTCTCTTCCTATTCAACCTTCAAAACATGGCTCTTAAAATTACTCTTACACCCCAAGTGCATGCTAACTCCCATTCACTTTCCCAATGTGACATGCATTCTCCACCGATGATTAGGCTCGCTTGCAACTGTTGGATGATCGATCCCCTCACCTTCACCATCGCTTGATCCTTAATCCTTGGTCTCATGATATAACCCACATTTCAAAATCGGTTTAATCCTTTTTGGAGCGTCATTATCCATTTTTAAGCTCTCGATAATTGCCCAGGCTCTTGAAACTTATCCTTGGGCCCTTAGGTATAGTTTTTCAGCTGAATTATGTAGGGAAACTTAAGAATATGCCACCCCATTTTCATCCATGAGTTATGTAATCTCACCTTCGGCATTTTTCTTTTCCAATTTGGCCTCATGATCTTATTCAGTGTGTGTATCATGGACTGGATCAAATATAGTACTAAAATGAATTTTCCCTCATTTGGTAGCACAACCTTACGAAATTTCCTGCTCAATCATTCCCCCCATGAAACTATTGAAAAATGATTATATATGATTATGAATTGGTATTTCCACCAATATCTAGTTGTGTTATTTCCCATTCAAACCTAGATATGAATGAGATCTATCATGATGAAGTGATGATGTATAATTTGCTATGGATCCATCAAGATTCTACATATATTTTAAAGGTTATATCACAAGATCCATGAAATGGGTAATGGATATTTTTGGTAGAAGGAATCATTACCTTGTGGTAGACACACCAAGAAAAAATATAAAATACCCAGATCATATTTTAAGACAAATAGGATATTTATGAGGCCTGTAGCATTTTGAATTGGTTAAATTACAAAAAGTCAGAGTTGGGGTAGTCATGTTTCGAGGGACCAAATGAAGGAAGTTTATAAATATGTTTCTATGGAATCTAGTCCTTGGAATATATTTCTCGATCGAACTTTACTCACTTTATTTCAATATCATATGAAAAAATTGTTCCTTAAATAGAGACTAGATGTCCCAAAATCTGCACTGTAACAATTCTACATTTTTCCCATTCAACAACATATTTGATGCATCAAACCATTATGTTTTAAAATAAAGTTTGTATTTGGGATATATTAATTATTCTAATTTCATATCACACTAGAATCATGTAAATATAACACTGAATGAGAACATTCTTCCCAAAATAGTTTATAGGCCAGGAATCGGAAGAGGGCATAAGTAACTACACAGATGCTTTATTTCATTAACTCACATCATGCATATATACAATAGTAAGTGACCTTTGGTTTCATAATCCAATAGGTCTATATGAATCTTACTATTCACCTATAACTCTTCATATTTGTCCTAGATTAATATTTACAAGGATATTTACAATGCACCGCAATCCCTAAGAATTAGTTATCTAACAATAGCAATTATTGGTCCAAGCTAGAAATCGAAAAGAACCCTATCATGTAGGTTTTTTCTCAACATGTTTGACATATGTGTTCAATATAATTTAAAAACAAGTTTCTACTAGATATATCCCTATGAATATGATTTTATTTGTCTTTGGAATCACTTCAATCAGACATGAAAAGAAAAATCTATCATCAAAACATTGCTAGGTAGTCTAGGTGGCCACCACTCAGAAAGTAAAAAAGAAAATTGTTTAATGAATCCTTTAAGAGATCTATTTTATATGCATTAATTTTAATCATTTTTTAAATTTTTAATGGAATAATAAAGTCCTCATATATATTTTCATCCATAATCTCACCTTGTATTGCATTAAAAGTGCTAGTTTCTTTTCATGTCAGCAAGGGATCAACAAGGTCAACCAATCCATGAAATTATTTTTGAATTCCTAGTCGAGTTCTTATGACAAGGGCATGTCACAAAGTCATAAGAAAAGTGCAAGGTTGTATGTTGTTGAGGCCCTTAAAGAAAAATTTTTGTAACACAAGTTCCTAAGAGCTTGATATAGATGTACTCAAGCCACTAACTAACAAGACAAATACTTTACCAAAAGTTTTATATAGAAAGATTTTAAAGGGAAGAATTCATCTACAGATCAAGTGAAGAAAAAGTGCCACATTCTACAGATTCATCATCCTTATTTTTCAGTAGGATTCATTTTCCTTCAAATGAGGAAATTTCTACATAGGAAGCCTTCAAGCAAACGTAATGTTCTATACTACTATGGAACCATGGTATGCTATTACATTTTCTTATTCCTCGACTCAACTATTATTAAAATAAATTTCATGTTGCTATTTTTCTTATGTATCTGGTTGACATTCAAGAAAAAATATTTTGAGAGCCACTACATTCTTCAAGGATTCACACAAACCTCATTCATTCAATTTCTACCAAAAAATAAAAAATTTAACCTAGATTCTCTCAAACAAATCATCGAAAAAAGGTCTCTATTACTTCCTTCTCAACCTACTTCTAACCCACACAATAAACTAACACATCTCGCTTACAATTATAAGCTTCCTATCCATCCTTGTTTCTTCATCAAAATAAATAATGAAAAAAAATAAAATAAAGTGTGATGGTGAAAACCTGATTTAGGAACCATCAAACCGTGGAATGATTGAAAACCGGTCTCTGGTTGTAATTCCTTGAGAAAAAAAATTGAACTTTGAAAACCCTCTAAGCACAGTTGGACAAATCTTATTTGAAAACAAATTTTCTAGTGGACAAAATTTGTGAAAAAATAAGAAGATAAAAACAATAAAAAAATCTAGCAATAAAACTCTCTTTAGTTTCATATGTTGTTGAATAAAGTTTCCATGAGTTTGTTGTTATCACTCCATGAACATTTGTTTCTACAAAATCCAAATTTTAGTTTTTTGTATAACATTTCATCCTACTATAAATTCAATCTATTGGCCTACTGCATAATCCATGATGCTCATTCTACAAAATAGAATATGTAGAATTGTATCACTAGCCACAGGAAGCAAGGATATCTTCCCACTAGACACTAAAAAATCATACTAGAACTCAAAGGCGTGCATCAACCATCATCATACAATTGAGTAGCATGGATAAATTAGGTATACTTATATATTTCTCATATTTATGCTCCTAAATTTCCTTTGTGAGATTATAAAGGCAATCCTTGTCATGGCTGCAATAATTCCCTAGCCTACGTCCATCCATAATTTTTGCAATTCTCCAAATTCTACCCAACCTTCAATTCATTATCCTCGTCCTTCCAATGTCCGAGGTCAACCATCAATTATGTTGGGGGAGGGGGAGGGGGGATTCACTAGCCTTCATCCTACCTAAACTGAGTTATCTATGCATTCGTGATTATTTAATGTCAAAGTTTCATCCTTCGTGCCACCCATTTTTTTCTCATACATCATTATTTAGTTTTCATGCGGTTTAATCCTAAAGGCATGAATGAGGATAAATCCATGCATTCAACCTCCACCTTGATGCTCAATGTAGTAATTCCTAACATCTATCTTAAATTTTCAAAGTTCTCCTTTATCAATTATTTAGTGAACACATCTACAAGTTGATCACTAGATTTGTAAATCATCAATTCAATCTGACTATTTGCTACAAGTTCTCTAATAAAGTGATGACATATATCTATGTGATTAGTATAGGCATGGAATACCATATTCTTTGTTAGAACTATTGTCACAAAAATTCTAGTCCTCACACTTTGTTCTTGCTTCAAATATGTCAATACTTGTCTCAACCAAACTTCTTGACATGTTGTTGAAGTTACTATAATTCATTCTACCTCTATTTTTTATAGGGAAACAATTGGTTGTTTCTTTAAATACCATGAGACAATATTTGATCCCAAATTGAAAGAGTACCCTAAAATGTTTTTATTATCATTAATAGAGACTATATAATCATTATTTGTATATCCAAAAAAATCAAAACAACCAGATGAAGTATAAAAAATACCAAAAATGTATGTACCATTGACATACCTCAGTATTTTGTTCATTACATAGAAATACATAAATCTTGAAATTGAACTCACAAAATACATTATATTGATCCTAGTCATAGTGAGATTCATAATACTACCCACTAAACTATTTTAAAGAGTATGATATACTTTTTGCTTCCGTCACCCTTAACTAGTTTCTCATCCAAGCTTACAGGTGTACTAATTGATTTATAATTTTTCACTTTAAACCAGTCAAGTAAATCACTTGCATACTTTCATTGTGAAATAAAAAAACTATCACTCAGTTCAATAACCCTAATGACAAGTGTTACTATTCAAACACTCACCATGGGAAAATCCCACTCTACAAGGGAGAGCTTGGGGAAACTGATAGGCAAGCTAGCCACTTTCACCTCAATGACCTTGCCTCTACACTTCTAGGATAATATTTTTAACCTAAGGATGGTTTTCCTAGGGGGTCAATACTAAGTACTATAGTTTTATTTTGGAAAGGTGGTGACAAGGACTTGGTTTGACTCAATGTTGACTTATCTTAAGGTGATAACTCAAGACAAATAATAGAAGAGAATGCTGATAAATGCTTAGAAAGTGAAATCTTTCATTCAATATGTCATATCAATATACCACTACTCATCATATTGTAGTAAATAACCATTGATATACAATTTTAAACATCTAATGTAATATTTGCAAGGTATAAGTGCGAGGACAATGTAATTATAGACCATTCATCATTATTATTAAACAATGCATAAGACGAATGAAAAGTGTTTGTTATTATAATACCAAAGTGAATGTTCTATATAAATGAAATATCAAACTTGTATACACGTACCTATTGATTGTCATTCATGGATCAAGGTTTAAAGAATAAGGATCAAGATAGAATGAACTTGGTTAGAACATTAGAGTGTATGTGAAATCAAGTGATGATATGTATTATTAAGATCCCAGTTAAACAATTATAATTCATGAACCAAACGAGATATCGATGGTCTAGTTGACAAGTATATCAACAAAAATACCATAGTTCACGTAAGCGTGTTAAAAGCCCATATTGTAAAGTGCATGTAGTAGTAGTATTAACTAACAAGATTCATATTTATGTCATCCACTAGTACTACAAGGATGAATAGAGTATTTATATCACTAAACAATTTGTAAATAATACTCAAAACTCAACATGTAACATGGATCAATATGTATCATAATATTGAAACCTTGATTGCAATAAATTCATCCTCCAAACCAATGAAATTATAGCAAATGATACACACACTTGGTAGTTTGTTTGAGGTGGTTTAGGGTGGTTATGTGTGTGGCCAACGAGTGAGGCAAAGGAGCATGAAAATTATGCTACAAAGGAAAATCAATTAATCCATTTTTTGCCTCTGTATATATGCAGTTTTTTTTACAGTGAATAAAGGGAGAGAAAGAATAAGAAAAATAATGGAAATGTCAAGGGTTTACAGAGGATCATTTCACCCTTTTATTCATTGATTTTAGGGTTGTATTGGATAGGATTAGGAAATCCTTTTAATACTACTAAAAAAAGTGCCAAACACCCTACAACCCCACACAGAATACACTCATAAATTTTATGAAAATAGGAGAACAAGAAATCAAGACACTTATGGCTCATGAAGAACTTCCAATTAAGGATATGATAGTTGCACAAGATATATAATTCATATATGAAATAAAGTTTCAAGAAAAATCTTGAGGGTTTGATCTCATAGGTAAGTGATTGAAAAAAGAAATAGATCAAACCCTCATAAATGGAATGTTATAAATAAGGAAGATCAATGAAGAATAGGTCAGCATGAATTAGATGAATGATATGGAAATGAGGATCAAGAAAATATATCATGAATGTTTTGCATGGTGAAACCCTAGATTGTCAAAATAAAAGAAAAAAAGGGACAAAAAAGGAAAAAACGATTTGGTTTTTTCGTGGTTGAAGACAATAAAATACTAGTGCCTCTGGAGGGATATTGGGTCACTATGTCAAATCAATATGAGTTCTACGGTTTAGGATGGGACATTATTGATGGCACTTAGAGGATTTCCCCTCAGTAATTGCATAGTGTTAGAAGGTTCCCGTCAAGGCTAGGTGGGAGGATCCTTCCATGAACAAGCCTTTATTGATACCATCAAGGTGAAACTAAAGGTTGGACAAGAAAAATGATAGAGCCCTAGGATATACTACCTTAATGCGTGAACAATAACTTCAATTATCAAAGGGTAAAGGTTAAAATATCGTACCTTGAGAACCCTTCCAAGAGGAGCATTTCATTGTCTTTGGCCTTATAGTAGCCTATTTCTTCCAACAAACCCTGAAAGGTGATTATCTAATCCTTGAAAAATAATTAAGAATTCACCCATGAAGAGAATAGATACAAAAAAATATTTAAGACAAGTTTCTCATTAATATCTAGTAATTTTAAATGGAGGAGGAATCTTCCTTTAATAGGTGAAGAGCCTCCTCAAATACAATACAATACAGTGTGCTACCTCAATACCATGAGATAAAAACAATTAGCCTAGACAAAACCATGGGAAAATACCATAAATCATGTAACTAATCCATCAAAATGCTTCAAGTGAAACAACCCTCTAAAAAAGTTTCAAATATAATGAATAAACCACACATGTGGGCTAGAGAGAGGCAAAAGGAGGTGCACCCCTAAAAATTAATTCTAATATCCCATCAACGAAGGAACATATGAGTCAACTATGGTCCAAGGACCTCTAACATCCTCCAAGCAACTCCCTCAAACCAAGGAGTGGTTCAAATGTGGAATGACCTCCTCAAAAGTGATGATTTCACCCTCACACATGTTAGCCATCCAAGTGGATAACTCAACATAAGAGGCATGTGTAGGCTCCTCTAGGTGAGTTATCTTTAATTAATAATGTTCAATAAATGATTCAATGTCATCATAACCACCTATAACCACCTCCATAATATATAATCAACCCCTCTAATGAATTAAATGAACTCATGTGTGGTCGAATGAGAGCTAATAATGCATGAGTGTGAATGAAACATCCAATTGAGAAATCAAAATGAGTCTGAGCAACATGTGTTATTATCTCTCCTTACATGCATGATGACATGGTTTCCCCATCATGGTGTGATGCATTATCATGGATCCCAATGTAGTGACACGTATCCCAATGTGATACACAGATCCCAAGGAAAATGCCATGGATCCCAATGTCTAAAGATATGATAATATATGAGTAAATGGATCCTTATGTAGTGTCATAGATATTGAGGCATGGTACATGTATCCCAATGCACAATATCCACTTGAAGTGACGGGTCTATCCTCTTAGAAAGCCATTAGATGATAGCACTTAGTGACCTATCTTGACACATCATAAAACATTGGGGTTAGTTTTAATATTCACCTGTCTTACAAAGAGGATCAATATTAACCCTTATACATGCAGAAAATCCTAGGAAAACCATATTTCCTAAGTACCTAGGTGAAAGATAGGAAAATATGGATAATAATGATGAAAGGGAAGGGAAATAACTTCATGTGATGACCCTCAAAGTCTTACACATGCGTAGTTATTTTTATTCATTCATCTAGATTTCATGAGCTAGGATTTTTATATAACACCCTTCGAGAGGGATCTTATCATTGAGTTACTTGTACTCAACACTATTTATGTAAATGTGTTGAACCTGAAAATAATAGATTTAGCTGGGAATTGACATACACAGTTCCAGAGAAAATGGAAGAAAAGAGAATCAAGAGAGAAATAATGGAAGAATTCTCATTAACCAAATGAATGAATGATAATTTACACATGATATACTCTGTATAACTCAAACAATGCACACTGGAGGAGAATCCAATGCACCATAGTTGTGGTATAGATTGATTTGGACACACACCAATGGTTACGTGAGTAAACTGTCACCTCGTCTAGTCTGTCAGGAAGTTATGGGAGTGAACTGCCACCTAGTTGAGTTAATTAGTCTATCGGTCTTCAATTAACTGAATGAAACAAAGTGAAGTGAGGAGGAGAGAAGTGAATCATGAGTAATGTGCTAGTCTGGTGATGATCCCAAGGAAAATGTGAATTATATGGTGGTGATCCCAATGGTTCATGGTGATAATGCCTATGTGGCATATAGACTCCACTCAACTAATCAAACTAATGTGTGAACTGAAGACAATATTCTCCTAGAGGAATATTATCCCTAAAATATAGGAGACTGAATAATGACTAATAAACATAGGAAAAACCTTAGTAAAAATAAATCGTAGGTGTGTGTGAAGTAACGTCAGCACTAGGAGACTGAATAATTACTAATAAACATAGGAAAAAACTTAGGAAAAAGGAATCTGAGGAGTGTGTGAAGTAACTCCAACACTAGGAGACTGAATAATGACTAATAAACATAGGAAAAACCTTAGGAAAAAGGAATCCTAGGTGTGTGTGAAGTAACTCCAACAACCCCCTGAACATCACTATGGTGAAAATAAAGAATGGGTCCCGACAATGAGGCCATGTTAGGTACCCAAATACAAAAAATACACTGAAATAAATGAGGAAAGAGGGAAAATATCATGGGAACCCCCCCCCCGCCCCCCCCCCAAAGTACAATGTATGAAAAAATAAGAACTAACAGTTGCTAGGCAACTGTGTCCTTCACTCCAATATGACTGCGCAGATAATGAAACTTCTTCTCAATGAAGGTCTTGGTGAAGATGTCTGAACCTGGAGAATGCTCCCACTACATATGAGAGTTTTGGTTTGGAGTGTGTGAGATACAACAAGCTCCCCACTAGTTGTATGTACAATGTGATTTCAACTAGTAGAGTGTCCCTGCCATCCTCAAGTCTCACTCCTAATAGGAAAGGAATTGGGGCACACTTGCAGTCTCTCATGTGAAATATCTCAAGGATATCTCATGCATACTTGGCCTGAGATAGTTTGATTCTTGATGCATCCTAATTGATCTTGAGTCCAAGGAAGAAATATAGTGGACCCATTTCTGTCATCAAGAACCTATCATGTAGAATCCTCTTGATTACAACAATCACTTAAGTCGAGCAATCAATGATCAACTAGTCATCAACATACATAACTAGTAGTATAAGGGAATCGACCTTCCTAAGCATGTAAACATTCATGTATTATTTACGACATACAATGTTCTGTGACAACAGATAGGATTCCATATTTGCATACCATGCCCTAAGAGCCTGCTTGAGGCCATAAAGAGACATCTTCAATCGACAAACCAAAGATGAATCATGCATAAATCCCTTGGGATTCTCCATATAGATCTTCTTAGAGAGATCACCATGAAGAAATGAATACTTCATGTCCATTTGATGTACTTCCCATCCCTTAGTTTCCGCAATGGAAAGTGCCAAATGTATGGAATGCATCTTCACTAGTGGAGTGAAGGTCTCATCATAGTCAATGTAATGCACCTGCTGAAAGATTTTGGAAACTAGCCTAGATTTGTATCTACTAATCTATCCATATGTTGCGCTCTTGGTCCTGTAGATCCATATCCACCTAAAAAATTTCCTTCCTGGAGGAAGGGGAACCAGATCCCAAGTCTGGTTCTCGAGGAGAGAGTTGTACTCCTCCTGCATGGAAAATTCCCAAAAGGGATTTCCAACAGCCTTTCCATAAGACTGTGGATCTGAATATTGAACTAAGAAAAGATTCCTATGTAGAATCGGTTCAATGGTAATGAGTGAAAGAGGAGGCTCCTAGAAATCAGATCGATTCCTCCTAGTATCAATTGGATCCCCAACAAGATCCCCTGCATCTGAAAGAGTAGTATGTGCCCACTTGGGCCTCGACTCTATCTCTACATCTGCATCTGAATGAATTGACTTTGCATCTTACTGTACTGACTTTTTATAGGAATCATCTGAATCCTATGAATCAAAACTCGCATATGAAGAAGAGTCGACATGTGCATGCTCATTATCTATGACATGTGGAACAACAAAGGTGTTTTCATGCGGCTGTTGAGATACATGCGAGACACTTTCCCTGAATTGGAAACTACGCTCAATGATGATATGGTCCAAGGAAAGATCAATGAGTCTATATCCCTTCACACCTTC
Source organism: Picea glauca (assembly GCA_000966675.3). Lineage (NCBI taxonomy): Eukaryota > Viridiplantae > Streptophyta > Pinopsida > Pinales > Pinaceae > Picea > Picea glauca. The sequence goes on from JZKD02S1670758.1 coordinate 508,868, forward strand.
AGTGTATACAACAAAGATATGCTATGTTCTTTGTGGATCAAGTGCCTCCTCTTCTCAGAGGGAATCTTGGCCTATGTACGTGAACCAAAAATATGAAAGTGGGTCACTTCTAGTTTGAGGTCGCTCCAAGCCTTGTAGGGTGTCTTATCCTTGACAGATCTATGTGGAGATATGTTTTGGATTTAGGTTGCACAATTAAGTGCTTCAACCCATAATATTTGTGGAAGTGACTTTGCATGTAGCATGCAAGATACCATCTCCTTTAGAGATCTATATTACTGCTCAACAAATATGTTTTGTTACAGAATATAGGGAACTGTGTGTTGTAACTGAATCCCTTCCTCATGGAAAATATTTTGTATCTCATAGTTGAAATAATATCCCTTATTATCTATTCATAGGACTTTGATTTTCTTTCCTAACTATGTCTCAACAAGGGCTTTAAAATATTTGAGGTGTTGAAATACCTTTGATTTTTTCCTGAGAAACTAAATCCATGTGAAACTTGAGAAATCATCAACAAAAATGAGAACGTATCTTTCTTTATTGATTGATGGATGTAGAAAAGGGCCCATGAGGTCACTATGGATCAGATCTAAAGGAGAGGAATCCTTTTGAGTCTTTCCTTTGTCAAAATTATCTTGAGGGTGTTTTCCAAGAACACATCCCTCAAATATTCCTTTGGAGAAGTGGATGTCGAGTAGACCATCAACCATTTCTTGCTTGCTAAGATTTTTCATATATCTGAAATTTAAATTCCCAAACCTTTTGTGCCATATCCTACTTCTTTCATCAGCATGGGTACGTAGTAATGCAGAATCTAGTTCGATGAATTCAAAAAATTTGTAGAGTCTAGTTGATGATTTACCTCACCGGTAGAAACCCTAGAATTGGTTTACATGACATAGATATCCACTGCATCATTTTTTAATATGAACCTCTTTCCGGTGTCGAAGTTTTTCATCTGATACACAAAGAGAAAAATGATGGAAAGGTTCGGAACATGCAACACATTCTCGAAGCTTCCGTTTGTGAGTTCAATTCTTCCTTTGTCGGTGACCTCGGCTGGAGAGTTGTCCCCCATCAGAATAGGAGGGAATTTACATGCATCCAATGAAGAATATACTTCTTTTTTGGAATCCATGTGGTGTAATGCACATGAATCTACGATCCAAGCATCATGAGAGGAGTTTATGGAAATCAAGGCATGGCTAGAGTTGCCTTTATTGGGATATGATCTTCTAGCTTCTTCTTCTTGGCACCCTCAGGGATGTGATCTCCAAGGTTGTTTTTCTGAATTATTTGGGTAATTAGATCTATCTGTTTCTTCATACATGTAGATTCTGGATGGAATCCTTTATGGAAGTAAGTGCATTTTTCCTCTTTTCTTCCCTTTCCACCTTTAGATCTGGAGGCATCGTTGAAGGGTTTTGAGTACCCTTCCCTCTTTGGATTTTCTTGTGATTTAATTTTGTATTTATCTTTAGATATGATGTTGATGACCCTTTTCATATTGCACAGTAAGTGTATGCACCTTTGGGCCTTTGATTTTCCCCAGGTTGATGAGCTTGTTCTGCTCTTGTGTTAGAGACTCGATAAAGTAATCAAGAGAGGGAATCTTCTAGGTGTATCCAGAGGTGAATATAACTAAATGAAATGTGGATACAAACATTGAGTATTCTGGACCAATTTTGGAGATAATGGTGAGAACCATTTTTTTCTCCTCCATAGATTTATCAACCCCGCAAGCCTTGAGTTGTGACAACAAATCCTTATATTTGGTAAATAAATCTTGGAGATTGACGAAGATTTTTGGATCCAATGTGAGAAATTACACCTTGAGCCTGTGTCCCCTCATCTCATCCTATTTTCCAAAAATATATTCCATGGTGGTCTAGGCTTCATTGGGGGTTTTACAGGAGGATATGTGAAAGAGGAGTTCAAGAGAAATGAGATTGCAAATTGTTCTGAATGCTTCATCCATTCGATTTAGATACCTGTATTTTTCTATGGCTAATGTTGGTTTTGTCTCTATGTTCATGTTTAACCTATACAATCCTCTTCTTCGAATATAAATTATCATCTTCTCCTTCCATGCAAATAAATTGTAAGGTGTAAGAATGAATTATTATGAAAAATCTTTTTTTCCGTTTTCTTGAATCTTTGATACCTACAAAAATAATTTCGTGTGTCTTTTTCCTATCATTCCGTTGGATCTGATACCATGTAAATGTGTTGAACCTACACTGAATAGATATAGCTGGGAGTTGACATACAAAATTACAAATAAAATAGAAGAAAAGAGAAGCAAGAGAGAAAGAATGGAAGAATTCTCATTAACCAAATGAATCAATGATAATTTACACATGATATACTCTGTATAACTTAACCAATGCGCACTGGAGGAGAATCCAATGCACCATAGTGATGTTATAGAGTGATATGGACACACACCAACAATTACAGAAGTAAATTTCAACCCAATCTAGTCTCTCAGGTAGTTATGAGAGTTAACTGCCACCTAACTGAGTTAACTAGTCTATCAGTCTTCAGTTAACTGACTAAAACAGAGTGAAGTGAGGAGGATATCATGGAATCATGAGTAATGCGATGGTCTGGTGATGATCCCAAGGAAAATGTGCATTAACTAGTGATGATCCCAATGTTTCATGGTGATAATACCAATGTAGCATCTAGACTCCACTCAATTGATCAAATTGAATTGTGGACTGAAGAGAATATTCTCCTAGAGGAATATCCTCCCTAAAATATAGGAGATTGAATAATGAATAATAAACATAGGAAAAACCTTAGGAAAAAAAATTCTAGGTGTGTGTGAAGTAACTCCAACACTAGGATACTGAATAATGACTAATAAACATAGAAAAAAACCTTAGGAAAAATAAATCCTAGGTGTGTGTGAAGTAACTCCAACAATTTCGTACTACCCCTTTAAGACTTTTTATTCAAGTGTCAAATTTATTGAACAAGTAACTTCTTCTTTAGATGTTCATAGACAAGATAGGGACTATGGGAAAATAATAAAACCATGTAATTTTATGAAGTGCTACCAGATATCATTAGGCGTTTACGACTTTCATGGATAACTATGAGGTTATAGAATCACATCTAAATGGATATTGATACATAGAAAATAAACATGTAGAAGGCATATTGTACCATCCATAGTGCAATATGTCATCTGATGAGTGAGGGAGGAGGGTGAGCTACACCATATTTGAGATATCATGACACTAAACTTGGAAAGTGAAATTAAATTAGGGGCAAATATACCACCCCAAATTAGAATAAAAACTTATTTGTAGAAATAAAAAAAATTCACTAAGCTTAAACATGAAAGTAAAGAATAAAAACATATGCAATAAATTATTCTAAGGAAAATCAGATGCATCGGGAACTAAATCAATCAATGCATGAAAACAAACACATGAATGAATGCAAGAAAATGAAAATGAAAGAAAAAAATACATCATACACTACTACTCAATTAGGGAGGACCCCGTCGATTTTGTTTTTTCTGAGAAAGTCTGCCCTTTTCCTCCCATCCAAAGAGGGGAAAAATAGTTTGATTAGAATATCCTCATGTATTACGTTAATACTTAAAGAATATTCCATAAATGACATTATATGTTGAGTAACATTCAATCATTCACAATCAAATTTTGAAACTTTCATTTTCCATTATAGGGGGATTTCATTAAGATAACCCACATTTCTTCTAAAATCAGAACAAGGAAAAACTTCATGTAAATCCCAAGGTGCCATTTTCGACCAACTTCGACCTAAAATCCAAATATAGTAAGAGTGGAGTCACCAAGATGAAAAATCAATGCCAATACAATGTTACTTGTTTCTCCCCACAAGAAAGAATCCTTAACATTTTCAATGGGAATGGGATTCTTCCATTCAAGAATCCAAATATAGTAACTATGTTCCAAGGACCTCCAACATTCTCCAACCAACTCCCTCGAACCAATGAGTATTCAAAATGTGGAATAACCTCCTCAAAGGTGATGACATCACCCTCACATGCGCGAGCCATCCAAATTAATAAATCAACATAAGAGGCACGTGTGAGATCCTCTAGATGATATATCCTCAAGTAATAATTAACAAATGATGCCACATCATTGTAGGGTCCAAGTAACTACCTCCATAATCTATTATCAACCCCTCCAATGCATTAAATTCTCCCACATGTGGTTCAAGGAGAACTAATAATGCATGAGAAAGTAGAACGATTCCGAGTGGTCCATGTGGCATGTGTGATGACATGTAATCCCTCTCATAAATACCAATTAAGTGACATGTATCCCAATTTGGTACATAGATCCCAAGGAAAATGAAATGAATCCCAATTTCTATAGATACTGTCATATATGAGTACATATATCCCAATCTGGTGTCATAGATATCAAGGCATGGTAGACATATCCCAATGCACAATACCCACTAGAAATCACGGGTCTAGCCTATTATCAATCCATTACATGATAGAACTTGGTGAAATCTCTTGACACAACATAACACATAGGGGTTAGTTTTAATATTTTTCTAAGTGTTGCCAAGGGGAACAATATTAACCATAATACATGTACCAAGTCTAAGGAAAATCATATTTCCTAAGTACCTAGGTGAAATATAGGAAAAAACGGATAATAATGATGAAAGGGAAGGGAAAGAAATTCATGTGATGACCCTCAAAGTATTATACACATAGGTATTTTTGTTTATTTGTTCATTCATCTATATTTAATGAGCTAGGAGTTTTATATAATAGCCTTCGATAGGTATCTTAACATTGAGTAACCCATCCTCAACACTCTTTCTTACTACCCCTTTAAGTATTTTTCTTTAAGTTTTTAGTTTATTGAACAAGTCCTTTTTTCTTTATATATTCATAGATAATCTAGAAACTAAGGGCATAGGCCTCATAGTGAGGTGGCATTGATCAATATTTTACTTTTGGATTTTAATTTTAGCTATTCGTCTCTTAGCCATTTTGGCTTTACTAATTTAGGGTTTTATCATTTGGACCTTTTCTTTTGACCTTTTATAAATCATACATGACTAAAACATAATTTTTATATGGATGGAATGAATGATACAGGGGAGGTGAAAAATGACTTGCATGGTTAGGATGTGGAAAACATTATCTTGGATAAGTACCCAATAGTACATATTAACTTGAGAAATGACACACTTCTAATACAAAACATGTTATGGATTATATTAAGAGGAAAATAATAAAACCATGTCATTTTATGAAGTGCTACCAAATATCGTTAGGTGTTTACCACTTTCATGGATAACTAGGAGGTTATATCCTGACATCCAAATGAGTATCTATACAAGGAAAATAAATATTTTGAAGCCATAATGTACCATCCATAGTGGAATCTATCATCTAAGGAGTGAGGGGGGAGGGAAATATACACCACATCTGATATAGAACGAGCATGCATGTGATGAAGATAAAGAGAAACTATGTCTAGACATGGACAAGATGAGAATGACATATCATGTAAGAAACAACATGACACCCTTGTGAGGGTATCTGAAATTTTTCACTAACACCAAGTAAGTAATCCTTTAGACCCAAATATATCATCTCAAACTCACTTGTCATTGCCGCTCTAAAATCATTCATCAACAAGTTGTTATTTAAAGTGAAAATAAAATCATATACACATAAGAACACATTAAACAATTCATTCTTACCACTAGGATTGACATGGAGAGTTATCTCACTTACATTTCTATTGAATCCATTTTTTCCAAGGTACTCATCTAGTCTTGCATACCAATCCCTGAGAACTTGTTTAAGTCCATATAACACTTTACTCAACCTGTAAACCTTATATTCTTGACCCACAATTTCATAACCTGGTAGCTACTCCACAAATACCTCCTCATACAAGATACCATTCCAAAAGGATAATTTGAAATATAATTGAACAAATTCCCATTTAAGTTGAGCTTTTATTGCCAAAAAAATCCATATAGTATCTAATATTGCAACAAGAGAAAATGTTTCATTGTAATCTTTACCTCATTTTTGTGAGTAACCCTTTACTACCAATCTACCCTTGTACCTTTCAATTGATACATTGGCCTTATGATTTATATTTTACATGCATTTGACTCCTATGACATCCTTTCCTTTAGGGATATCAACTAATTCCCACATTTCATTTTTATCTATTACATTGATTTAAACATATATTTCTTGATGCCAAATGATATGCTTCATTGCATATTCATAATAACTTGACTCTATTTGAACATAAGAAAGTAGATAAAAATTCACAATATCATCTCTATTGTTACTCTTATGATAAATTTATTTGAGGCTTCTTACCTTTCTTGGAGGAATTGGAATTAGACTTAATGTTGAAGTCACACTTTAACTTGATGAAGTCATCCTTAAAGGAAATACCTAATACCACTAGAACTTGAGTTTCTTCTATATTTTGTAAGGAGAGGAGAGGTATCAGCTTGTGATGACCCTATTGTCACAATTGTCGATTTTTCTTATGTTACATATTCTTTCCATTGCTACTCTCCATTTTCATCAAAGACTACAACATAACTGAAAATAAAATAAAACAATTCACTAGATTATGCCACTCGTAACCCTTTATCTCCCCTTTATATCCAACAAAGATACAATTTCCACTCTTATCATCTAGTTTATGTTTTTTCCCATTGGGAACATGAGAATATGATATGCATCAAAACACTTTAATATGAGCCACACTTGGGTTTTCTCCACTCCAAGCCTCTTCTGGAGTTATTTTCTTCACACTCTTTGTAGGGCACATGTTTGAAAATTAAATTGAATTAGCTATAGTTTCTTCACAAAAGGAGTTCATAAGGCCATTGGTATTAATAATTCTCCATGCCATTTCAATCATTGTTCTATTTTTTCATTCTTCTACTCCATTCTCTTGGGTAGTACAACTTGTTGTCAACACTCTCCTTATTCCATTCTCTTTGCACAAGTATTTGAATTCATGAGAAATAAATTATACTCCTCTATTTGTATGCAACACCTTTAGAAAAAAAATAGGTTATTTCTCTAAAATATCCTTAGAGTACTTGAAAATTTTGAAATATTATGATTTATCATTAAGAAAAATTATCCATGTCCTTCTACTCAAATCATCAATAGAGTTAATGAAATAAATACACTTACCAATAGAAGCTTCTTCCATTGGACCACAAATATATGCATATACTATCTCAATATGTGCCTTAACCCTCCATAATCTCCCTGCTAGAAAATAACCTATGTTATTTTCTAGGAATACATCCTTCACATACGGATTATTGTTCTCCATAATTGGTAACTCATTCACCAATACCATATATTTCTTGTAAAGTAAATGAAAACCATGAAAATTTAGAAGTAAAATCCTTATATGCCACAATAAGTGTTAAGGGAAATATCTAATTATTCATTATTGACACTACTACAATAACTTTATTTCTACTAGATTTATCATAAATAACACACTTGTTATTCTCAAGAGTAACTCGATATCTATTTTCAACTAGCTACCCAACACTAAGAAAATTGTGTTCCAAACTAGAAATATAATAAACAGTGGAAATATATTTCTACTCACCATGCTTTGCCTTGATTTAGATGACACCTTTACCCATTACTTTCATCTTTTCTTTTACTTGAGATGGCACTGATTCATCCAAGGTAGAGAATATCCTCTTATTCACTATCATATGTTTGTTAAAACCATTGTCTAAGAACCAAACCTTATTTGGATATTCTTCAATCATATTACAAGTGAAAAGAATAAAATGTGACTCTTCATTTTGTTATATGAAATATCCCTTTGATTTTTCATATCAATTTTTTCGGCCTACACTCAAAGTCATAATGTACAAATTTTCTACAATAATGATATTGAATATAGGATTTTCCAAAATTCCAATTACCTCAATCATATTTTAACAAGCCAGGTATGGCAAAAAATTTAACTCTACACTTGATTCTTTTCATTAACGTGAAACACTTATAAATCCAAATTTGAATTATAGTTGACAATACTTGTTCAATCAAGTTGACCAAGAACCCTTGATTCCATGATTTAACTATGAACATAAAAAAAAAGTATAAAAATATATTTGGATTTATAAGTGTTTCACGTTAATGCAAAGAATCAATATATAATAATAGAATAAAAAAAAAGAAAAAATGAATTATTGGTATAAGTGAAACATCATTAATAGTGAAACACTTATAAATCCAAATTTGAATTATTGGTATTTATTTTATTTCATTAATAGTGTTTCAAATTTGAATTATATTTTTGGATGAAATATAGATTTCATTATTTCCTATTATCAATATATAATATACACATAAAACAATATATACTATAGTTTTTCCAACTTTCTTGAATAGCAAAGTTTCATCATTAAGATTGAAGTGCTTGAAATTCAATTTCAAAATATGCTTAATTAGTTTTTCATACTAGGATCATGGTTCTTGTTTCATTCCATATAAGGATTTTATAATCTTGCATAATTTTTGTTCTTATCCCTTAACAAAAAAACCTTCTAGATAAGACATGAAAGCATTCTCTTTCAAGTCTCCATTATGTTGGGTATGTGTTATATTCTTTGCATGACCAAACCTAGTGTCTACGTTGTGTCGGGTGCATGGAGAGGTCACACAAAGGTTTTACCCTACTTTTGTGATGGGTGAATCCCCCCTATCTAGGGGGTTGTAGGGGGGAAGGAGAGTCCAT
>JZKD02S1670758.1:524266-544816 GCA_000966675.3 Picea glauca
CCTTTATGAAATTTCTTGATAATCTTTGAATCCATTGAATGAACATTTTATTTTTTAACAAAAGATCCATTGCATATTTTGATTGTGAAATAAACAATCCATTATATAGTTTACAAACTTGTAAACTAAGAAACACTCCTCGGTGACTATATCAAATGTTCTTTGAAGGTATAATTTCAAAGTTTAATGAACACCTTTATAAGATTGTTTCTCCATAATTTCATACCTTAGTGGAGCATCACGCAGTGTCCGACTGAAATAGGATAAGGGTTTCTCGAAATCCTGTTCATCTTTATGCAACAACATGTTGACAATAGTGTGTCCTAAGGCGAAGGAAAACAAGATGAAATCTTTCGTAAAGTCTAGGTTGTCTAGCACATGATATTTAGTCAGTGCCACTTTGATATCTTCAAAATAATTCTTAGCCTCTAGGTTCCACTTGATATCACTTCCCTTCTTGAGCATGCAGGTTATGTGTTTTATGATTTCGGCTAGGTTTGGGATGAACCTCCTCAAGAAATTCACCTTTCCAAGGAAGAATTGCACTTCTTTTTTGTTGCACGAGGTGTCGATCTTCAAGATCCCTTCAACTTTGCTAGGGTCTATCTTGATTCCTTCCTTGGAAATTATATGTCCTAGCAACTTCCCCTCTTCCACTCTGAAATGTGACTTCTTTGGATTTAGCGATATGCTAAATTTTCTGCACTTCTAGAAAATCTTCTTCAGGTGCTCGAGATGATGTTTGTTAGAGGTGGAGTACACTATGATGCCATCCAGATAAATCACGATGAACTTGTCCTTCTCATCAACAAACATGATGTCCATTGCCCTTTGGAAAGTGGCTCCAATATTCATCAGGTTGAAAGGCATCTTGGCATACATGAACGTTCCCCACGGAGTTGTGAAAGTTGTTTTCTCTCTATCATCCAGGTCAACCATTATCTATTTATATCCTGAAAACCCTTCAAGCATGGACATTTTTTGGGATCCTACCACTTTTTGTAGGATGTAGTCCATTTTAGGAAGGGGGTAGTGATCCTTGAGAGACACTTTGTTTAAATTTCGGAATTCTACTCATAGTCTTATCTCGCTGCTCTTCTTTCTTATAGGCACCAAGTTAGCTATCCATTTTGATAATCGCAAGAAAACAATGATTTTAGTGTCGAAAATTTTCTTTACCTTCTTCTCGATGAGTGGAAGCAATAGGGGATTTATTTGTCTAAGCTTCTATTTGAAAGATTTTTGATATTCCTTGAGAGGGATAACATGTTGGATTACTCTAGTGTCATATAATTTTAGGTCATCATAGCTCCATTCGAAGACACCTGAGAAATATTTCATGAGCTTGACGTAGTCCTGCTTGACCCATGGACTGAGTGTCCTTGATAATTTTACCATTTTCAAGTTATCCTTAGTCCTGACGTTGCAATCTTCCACATCTTCTTCACTTGCAATGATATTGGGGTTCTTAGCCACATCATTTTCGTCGAACAGTTTTTCAAGCGACACCAACCCCTTTTGAATGATATTATTTTTTAGTTGTATTATGACCCTTCCCGCGATCTAGTTTTGGGAAGGGTCATCATCATTGCGTGCATCTGTGCTCTCACATTCACCGCAACAACATTCCTCGTCAATGTTTGTAGTAGAGAACTCATCGCTCATAAGGAGGAATCATTCCTCCTTCTTGTCGTCATCAAACACCTGCCAATGTTTGACATTATCACGCACTGTCGGCCTGTGCTTGAACTTGATTTTGTATATTTGCTTGAGAAGATGGGGATCTTGAAAACCGAGGCCGAGGTGGCCAATGCATCGGAGATTTGATTTTCCTCTCTCGGGATAGCAGATAGGTCATACTTTGAAAATCCTTCGAGGAGGTCCAAAGCCAAATTTCTATACGTTCTCAGCCTGGGGTGTTTGGTCTGATATACACCCTTTACCTGATTTATGATCAAATTGGAATCTCTGCACACTACTATCTTTTGTTCTCCCAATTCTTTCAAAAGTTGTAAGCCCAAGATTAGTTCTTCATACTGGACCTTGTTGTTGGTGCATTCAAACGTGAGCTTGTATGAGCACAACTTTGTGCCAACCTCAGGAGGGATTATCCACACACCAACACCCACTCCTTCCTTACTGAAAATGCCATCAAAAATAATGTTCCATGCTTTGTTTTTCACGCAGTTCTTCGGGTCGACGCATTTAGCGTTTTTCTGTGGGGTTTTCTCGTCCACTGTTGTGATTTCTGTCGATTCTTCATCTTCAAAACTCAAATCATTGTAGAATATGGAAGAACCAATATCAGTGTCAACAGAGTATATCGGATGATTATTTGGCTGTATTTTGCTGCTTACCATGTATTTCAGTAGCACTTCTCTGTACAGACGTCTGTCGTGGCCAAAAAAAGGGATGGTGGCGTATGGCATATCCATCTGCAAAGTACCCTTTAACTTCGCATCCCATGAACTTGATAGCAACATACCAAACTTTGGGGGTATGTCTACGAAGACTACATCCATCACCATGTTCTTTGAGGGGATTTGAGCCAACGACACAACCAGGTATTTGATGAGGCCCAAACATTTGAATTTCATCGAATCAAAGGAGAAAAGATCTTTGTATGTATTGGTGATATCCAAACCCAATTCATCCATGATCACCTTTGGCATGAGGCTGTGCGATGCACCGGAGTCCATCATAGAGTTATGAAAGTTCATGTCATGGACCTTTAAAATGACATAGAATGGAGGGATGTCTTCGGCATCATTGGTTTCTTCAATGTGAGGCCCAAAAAGGATAGCGAGGTGGTCATCTTGGAAATTCAAAGTATCAAGGGTTCCTCCTATTTTCAGCATTTTAATGATTTTCTCTCGATACTCTCCCTTTCTAATACATTCATTGAACGGGACAAAGATTTTGATTTTGGCCATCTCATGTTCAAAATTGAAAGGGGGACATACTTTCTCTACCTTCTTCCCACTCGCCTCTAGGACTGCTTCTGGATTTTTCTTGGGGGCCTCCTCCTCTGACTTAGATTTCTCTGTCACATCCTTGGTAGAACTATTCGGCCTCAGTCGGCTAGTGCAAGATGTGTCTGCCAGGGGTTTCCTTATGGGGTTCGTCTGTTGCAGCTCAACGGGCGCATCTTTGCTCTGAAGGTTTCATTTCCTATGGAACTGCATGATGGCGTTCTGATAGCCTTTTATGAACTCCTTTGTCTCCCAGGATGTTGCATCATCCATTTCGAGTATCATATCATCGTTCATCTCTAACAATAATTCGTCACGTTTTCTCATGTATCGGTCATGCTCGCTCTTTGTCAAGAACACGCAGGGGTTTTTTTTGTCACAACAATGCATCTAGTCTTCGAATGCCTAGTCGAAATCTTCATTTGAGTAGTTGTTTTGGAACAGAGGTTTTTTCTGTTGGTCACCTAGATCCCTCTGCCTAATATGAGGGACTTGACCTCTTATGAGGTTCTAATTCCTTGGTTGGGGGTCATTATGTTCTCGAGCGATAGGTATGTTTCCCATGGACATTCTTTCCATCATTTTCTCCATCGTCTTCATCATCATGTTGAACTTGTCGTCTAAGGACCACGCCATTGATGACTGTGCATCTCCCCGGGGTATCTTATCGCCTCGTTTGAACCTCGGCTTTATTTTTCCCAATGCCATCATGTTCACTTCAACTTCAACAACGTTACTCATTATAGCATCTAGACTTGTTGATCTTCTTTCTCTCAACAATAGGGAAAAATCATTGTCGAAGGAATCGACGTACCACAACTACGCAAAACCCAGGGGTGGTTTGACTTCTACAGGGATTGAGTTGTACACATTCAAAAAATGAACTGATAATTCCTGCACTATCTCTTCTAGTGCTTTCCTCATATTATTATATTGTGTTAACAACTGCAAAGGGTTTTTCTTGTCCCCCCATTTATTTAGGAAAGAAGCCACGAATGTGGTGAAGTCTCGAATGCTCGTGGGCGAGAGGGTTTTGAACCATTTTCTTACATATCCTAGAAAGGATATGCGCAAAAAACCGTATTTTTTCATCTACATAGTCTACCTCCTCTAGGTCGATGAAATCATTAAACCAGTCCAGGTGCCTCTCGGTGGAAACATTTCCTTTCACGTCGTAGAGTTTGATTCTTTGGATGTAATTCTGAGGAAAGCCATGTAGTTCGGGTTGGTAGGACAAGGGGAGTGAACCTAGCGGTCATGGCTCTAGGAGGACTTGCAATTCGAGGGATATTATTTGATATTAGGGCTTGAAATTTTTTTGGGTCAAAAATGGTCTCGTCCAAACTGGTTTCCGACTTAGACCTGAACAGAGTTTTCTCAAAAGCTTCATCAAAATCAAGGTTGTCGATACTTTTCACACCGTCTTCAGGTAAGGAAAGGCTTCTATCTAGGTAATAAAATGGGTCCAACCCTTTCTCTCTAGTCATACGCAAAATCTTCTCGGGGTCATACACAGACTCTCTGCGGTTTGGGTCAAGATTTGCTCTAGTATAGATCGTCTTCAGAGCCAGGGTTCCTGAACTACGCTACTTGGATCTACTGGTATTTTGGACTAGATTCGCCATGGTAAGGATTTCATTCGGTATAGATGTTTTTCCCTCTGTTACCCTCATGGTTCAAACTGCAACGTTAGTCATTTTCCCATGGAAAATCTATTCAATTTCATCCCTGGAAATGGTGCCATAATGTTAGAACTCTATAAATCTGTTCGACTGATAAACAGACGATGAAGGTAAATTTTTCAACTAACTTTGAGACCCAAAACTAGCCTTTCGGATCTAGAGAGGGTTGTCTCAGAAGGCGTGATATTCGCGTTGGATTTGGCTTTGAAAAAATGGTGTCTAGATTTAACAGTTTGATGCGATGGTTTCTGGTTATATTGGTGCAAGAAGGTAAGACTTGGGATATGGAGTCGATTTGAGGAAATGACAGAGACAACTGACTCAGTGACTAAACTGGAGAGGATAAGGCTAGGCGAGCAACCGTCTTCAGTGTAAATTCGTAATGTGTGGCGGGGATACGACATGGGAAGTAACTCAGAGCACTGCTGCAGGCGAATTCAGAGTTATCTTTAGAAGAAAACATTTTGTCTAAGTGGCGCGAACAAGGGGTGTTGCGTAGAAAATCCACAAGTTCAAAAAATTGTTATGAAATAGACATAAAAAGATATGAATAAATATAACAGGAAGTACATACGCAAAGAAAGAGGCACAATACATCTGAATGCCACAACTAGAATCTGTTCATCAAGTTACAGGAGCTTTGCATTAAGTTTCGGTCAAAATGCTCAAATTATATACAACAGTTTTTGTCTACCAATTTTTCCAAGCAACCTGGCTTACATAAAAAATATGAAATATATAAATGAGGGCATTTCTTGGGCTACCATTTTTCTAACTACTAACTCTGAAAAACTAGGAAATTTAGTGGCATGTGTCAGAAACTCTTCACGTGGCATTTTCCAAAAATAGACAATAATCATGTTGGTTCACATATGACTATTTGCAAATTTTCGACGAGGATTTGATCGGAGGACATGTTTTAATAGAAGGAAAATATGTGTCAGTGTTTCCCTTTGATTGGATGTCTGAGCGGGAACATGTCCGCCAGGAACTCGCTATTTGCTGTAACGACTTTGATTTATGTTGCACACCCATTTGCTGGGAAAAATATGCGCGACAGGTGGTCGTTCGATTATCATGGCCATTACCAAAGTGGTAGGATGCTTCCAGGGAAACTTTCCCCTCAAAAATGCCAAGATTTATCTTACATTTGCAGGCACAGAGACAAACACCTGCTAGACTTGTTTTTTCTACACACCGGCAAGAGCCATGTGGGCTTCCTTATCAACCACTTCTCATTCCCAAGAATTCTTTGTGTGCCCTTCCTCTGATCACGTTTTTTCTTCTCATAGCTGTACAATGGTGTCTTGCACTTCTCTGAGCTATATTTTTAACCATTTCATGTTCCCTTCATGACCCTGTGCTACTGACGCTTCCATAGTTGTTTATGCTAGCTTCCACCTCAACTCCATGTTTTCCTAATAGAGTTCAATGATAGCCATCTTTTCCTTATTTAGCTATTGAGATGGATCCTGATCATTCGCTCTAGTGATATCCATTTTCCTTGCTCTGCTCCTACTTTCACGACTCGATCCTCCAGCGGGCTCCAACCGAATGGCACACATGAGTAGTTCTTCGACCACCGATATGACACATGGCTCTTCTAGAACTCGAACTTCCTCCACTTCATTATTCTTCCTTGGCCTGCTCCTTCTCTGAGGCATTTGTTGTTAGGGAGACATAACTTCTACTATCTTTCCTCCCTGTGAAATTATTTTCATCTCAGGTTCCATGCGGTTTGATATAATAGCATCTATGGGTCAAGGAATAACTCCTTTGACATACTTGGGAATCTTGGCTGTGGGTGAGAAAAAATTTCAATCGCTTTGGGGCTTAGACCTGGGAATTCTGTAGCTCTGAGCGCCTCTCCTTATACTCTTCAAAGTTACCATGTCACGACCAGTAGATTCTTTGCACGTAATCTATATAATAAATGCACAGGGAGAGAAATTTGATCAACCCACAATGGCAAGGGAGATTGCAAAGAGAGTACATGCTTGGTTTCGTGACTAGAATGGGCGTCGAGCATCTGCAATTTATAACAAGTCGAGAAGAAGGGGAGATTGTGCCAGAGGACAGTAGATTCATGGCGACGAGATGTTTTGGATCGAACTTTAGGATTTCCATGGAACATCCTCGTGTGTAGAACATAGGCAATAAGGTTTGTAGGGTATGCATGATATGAACGTCATGATTTTTCTTTCCCTCAGACTTCATGATGAATTGATAATAATTGTTGCACTTGCCGATGTGACTTTCATTAACTACTTGACTCAACCTGGGGCACGTAGGGACTGATTCCTAAACCAAACTCGACTCTTTGGAAAAGACATACTCGTACCGCTTACACACTTTTGACTCTGACATCCCTTCCCATTTTCAACGGCCAAATGACCACTTGTTGACCTTGACCCTGTGGTGTTACGTACCCAACTTCACATGTTTGGGTGCATGGGTTGTACGCAGACTAAGACCGATTCTAAATGGAAATAAAAAGGGCGGCACTAACAGCCTACATGGGATTAATATAGCATTATGTTTTATAAGATTTCATTATTTTTGTGACTATTTTATAGAATCTATTGTCATTAATTATTTAATTTTATTTAATTTTTCATTTTTGCAGATAATATCAACATATTTTAAAAAAAAATTGAGATTTTGTCAATTAAATGGTATACAATGTTGAAATTATTTACATTAAGACTCGTGATCCCATCAAAAAGTTGAGCACTAAAAGTCTATATATATTTTTAGTGAAATAAATTGGTCGACTATGTGGGGCCCCACTCTTTAAAGATGAAAACTAAGATTACATGCCTGATTGTTCACGAGCCTAATTTCTTCCAAGAAAAAAAATCATTATCTACTATATTTTTTGCTATACAACATCATCTTCATTTCCCTTCCTTTCCTTGCATTAGGTTGTCTTTCCATACCTTTCCTTTCCTTCACATGCCTTGCATTTCCCTTCCTTGCCTTGTTTTTCCATTCCTTGCATTAACGTTCCTTTCCATGCCATACCTAGACTTATTCCTATACTTATACCTTAGCTTGAAAATCATTTTCATGCCTTTCCTTGACTTTCCATGCCATTCCTTGCCTTGCCATTCCTTGCATTTCCTTGTGTTGCATTTCATTGCCTTGTATTACCTTTCCTTTACATGCCATGTCATTCCTTGCCTTGCCTTGCCTTCCTATGCCATGCCATGCCTTCCCTTTCCATTCCATGCCTTCCCTTCCCTTGAATTTCCATTTCATTCATTGGATTTACATTCCTTTCATTTCCTTACCATTCCCTGCATTGCCTTGACTTGGCATGCCATACCTAGACCTAGACTCACACCTAGACCTTGCCTTGCCTTGTCATGTCTAGTCTTTCCTTTCCTTGCATTGCACTGCCTTTCCTTAACTTTTCGTGCCATGCTTTTCATTTCCATGTCATTCCATGCCTTGTATTTCCTTTCATTGCATTGCCTTTCCTTCCCTTTTCTTTCCATGCCATGCCATGCCTTTCCTTGTCATGTAATTCCATGTATTTCCTTTCCTTGACTTTCCATGTCATGCCTTTCCTTGCTATGTCTTTCCTTTCCTTTCTTTGGCATGCCTTTCCTTTCCTTTCCATGTATTTCCTTGCATTTCCTTGCCTTCCCTTGCTATACCTCGACTTAGAACTATACCTAGAAATTTCCTTTCCATCCCTTTCCATTCCTTTCCTTGCCTTGCATTTCCATGCTTTGAATTGGCATTCTATGACATGGAATGCCTTGCATTTCCTTTCCTTTCCATGCCATGCCATTTCATTCCTTTCCATTCCATTCCATGCATTTCCTTGCATTGACTTTTCATGTCATTCCTTTACTTTTCTTTTCTTTACATGCCTTTCCTTGCCTTTCCATGCCATGCCTTGCCTTACATTGACTTGACATTCCATGCCTTTGCTTTAATTGTCATGTCTTTCATTTCTTTTTTTTTCCTTTCCATGCTTTGCATTTCCTTACCTTGCCTTTCCATACCTAGACCTAGACCTTTCCTTTCCATCCCTTTCCACGACTTTCCTTAATTTTCCTTTCCATGTCTTCCATTTCCTTCTCATCCCTTTCCTTTCCTTTCCATGCCTCACAATTTATATTATAGGTCCTTCTAGGTTAAACAAAAAATATCAACTAATTTAACAATCAAACTTCTTAAAATTTCTAACTCTTTGAATGCTTACTTAACACCCTTCAATAAAATAGTAACCTAATTTAGGTATCCTTGTTGAGTTTACACCTATAATTATTTATTCCTTTCACAAGATTAAAATTCATACAAAACCAAAATGATGATTAGGATCAAAGTGTTTTAATAGGTAAACAATGGCTTGAATTGGAATATAATACAAGATATGATATCTACCCTTCAAAGACTACTCTATTATACTCTTTTACCAATTACTTAACATTTGCAAATTCATCTACAAAATGTATTCGATATTGTTGATACCGCTAAATTATTCATCTTTCAAATTAAGAATCCAATTAATTCCTTGAGAACTATGAGAACCTATCATGGAAAATTTCTTTATGATTGAGAATATTATTTCAAAAAATAAAAACAAAAAACAAAACAAAAATTAAGAGTATAGTAACAAACACTTAACTATACAAAATATCAAATGGTTTCAGTAACCATACATATTATTATACACATTCACACGTAGATAGCACAAAAATATTTTAATAACTTAGATAATATAAAACTATTTTAATAACAATAAAATTATGAATTTCAAGTAATTACCATCTTTCAAATTGGTTGTGTATCATGTACACATTTTAGAAGATCAAGTCTAACCACAATTATTCTAAAGGGTTCTTTCATTATGATATTCATTATAATAATGGTTTGTATAAATATAGTTCTTTTCATTTTTATAGAGAATTTATTTTCTTTGACTCGCCAACAAGAAATTTGTCTTTATAATCATAAACACCATTAAATTATTTCCAAACTATATTAAATTCTAATAGATTTGTTTTCAATTTGATTTAATAAGAAAATAATGGCATGCATGTATGATACCTTTTTTTTTCTTAAAAAAGATAAATCTTGTACTAAATGAACAATTTTAATACCTAAATATTACAATCAAAGGACTCATTAAGCATGTAATTCTATGACTTGTTTTCCCATCTATCTTAGATCAAAATAATTTTTTTATAATTTCAATGGCAGTACATAATCTCTCTTTATTCTTATATCCTAGGTATCTTCATAGTTGTGAAACATGGATAATCATAATTAATAGGATTTACATAGAGAGGGATGTCTTCTAGCCATGGATAGGTACCACTTTGATGAGTTCTAGTATGGCCTGCAATTATCCCTACCTTGCCATACTTAGACCTAGACCTCTACCTTTCCTTTCCATGCCTCACCTTTCCATATCTAGCCTTGCTTATCCTTTCCACATCTTTCCTTGGCTTGCCTTTCCTTGGCTTGCCTTTCCTTTCCTTTCCTTGCATTTTCATACCTAGTCCTATACCTAGACCTAGACATTGCCTTGCCATGTCTTTCCTTGATTTTCATTTTCATGTATAGACTTTCCTTGCATTATATTGTCTTTCATTTAATTGAATTTTCATTCCTTTACTTGCCATGCCATACTTTGCTTTTCCATACCTTGCCTTGCCATACGTAGACCTAGACCTTGCCTTGCCTTGACATGTCTAGTCTTTTTTAGCCTTTCCATGTCGTTCCTTTCCTTACATTGTGTTCCCTTGCTTTCCATACCTAGATCTAGAACTAGACCTAGACCTATACCTACACATTGCCTTGTCATGCCTTTCCTTGCCTTATCTTTCCATGTCTAGTCGTGCCTTGCCTTGTATTTTATTTCCTTGATTTGACTTTCCATGCCATGCCTTCCCTTTCCATGTCTTCTCTTTCCATTCCTTTCCTTTGTTTGTCATGCCTTGCATTAACTTTCCTTTCCTTGCCATAACTAGACCTATACCTAGACCTTTCCTTACTATGCCCTTCCTTGCTATGTCTATCCTTGCTTATCCTTCCCATGTCTTTCCTTTCCTTTCCTTGCCTTGCATTTCCATTCCTAGACCTAGACCTAAACCTAGAAATTTCCTTGTCATGCCTTGCCTTGCCTTGCCATGTCTATCCTTTCCTTGCCTTGAATTTCCTTACCTTGACCTAGGCCTAGACCTAGACCTAGACATTGTCTTTCCATGCCTTTTCTTTCCATGGTCTAGTTCATGGTCTAGATCATGGTGTAGTTCTAAGTCTAGGTATAGGTCTAGGTCTATGTCATGTTCATCATTTAGTTCTAGGTATATTTCCAACATGTCCTTGAATTTCTTGAGGAGGCGAGTTGGAACTCGCGATGAAACTCTAATCATGCCTCACATAGATGAACCATAGATTTCATTGGATTCAAGGCACCAAGTTTCAACTAGTGGGGCCCCTCTACTATCATTTTATCTCCTAGAAAAGTGTTTGAAGGAGGTGTTGATACATGTAGCATTGGACAAGTATTTCCACATAGGCTTGGTGTCTAACATGCAGAATTAATCCAAAGCCTTCTACTCTTGAATTTACTTTAATTAAAGGAATTATAAAAGTAAATTTTGTTTATTAATTAATTATTGAATTAATTGAGTTATTTAAGGAAATGATAAAAGTAATTAGCATGTAATCTAAATCTGAAGTGAAGTGAGAAGTAATATCAACTGTCTATCACTTTGGATATTAGAAATAGATTATAACTCAATGTTATAAAATAAAGGCTAGGGTGAAGGAGAAAGACACTTGACACTTGAGACATCTTTTTCAGTTTGATTGAGAGAGATTGATAGAGGACATATAGAGTTGGATCACAAAGGATTATGATTCAAGGATATACTGGATAGGAGGAGAAGGAATTCCATCTAGAGATCAGGTCAAGGAGAAGAGATAATAGAGGTTGATGCAAGTGGGTTTCATTCAAGTGAATCTACAGGGAAGAGTTGCATCATACAAATTTTTCCATACAATATGTGTGTACGTGTATGTGGGAACCAATGGAGACAGGTGTGTATACACAAGTGCACTTAAGGATAGGTGTGTACATGTTGAAAACCATGTAGATATGGGTTGCATAGTAGACCAAACTTTTCTAGGTTTTTATGTAGTTGTATTTCTCTCAATGGACCATTATCTCTATTACGGGAGCCTTGGAATAATAAAATCATTCCCAGTACTAGCTTTCACTTCAGGGTTATTCCATGGGTATCTACGCAAAAATATTGGTGTTCACGTGTGCATGATTTGGTTTCTAGTATTTTCTTTCACTATATTTATTGAGTTGAATATTTTAGTATTGTATTTTTATTGTGTGAGCTGGTAATCTGATTTGTAGTAAGAAAATCACTAGATAACAAGATACCTAGGTATAGGAGTAAGGTGTTTTCAACATGGTATCAGAGTGCATTCTCTAAATGGAAGATGGATATTAGATCCATAGAAATTGATAGAATATCTATTAGATCTACATAATATATTATCACATACATAAACAACAAGAAGAAATTGAAGGACAGATTTCAGGGGAATAGTCATACTAGGGAAGAACTAGGGTTTTGCAGGTTTACGGAGTTAAACATAGGGTTATAGAAGGGATGGGAATGTACATACATGGTTATCTTTGGAAATAGACACATGTACATTAGTATTAGTAAACACATGTGTGTACATATGCAAGTAGCAGTAAGAACATGCATGTACATATGCAGGGATTCAGTTGTGACAGGTGCATACAAGGTTTTCTAGGACAATATAGGGGACATTTCCTATAGCATCTTATTTCCAAGGTGTTTTATCTGGTCTTAGGGATGACATCAACACCATTGAGAGTTGAAGATAGATTGTATGGAGCATCCAATTTCCTATCCTGGAAAGAAAGAGTAACCTTTTTGTTGAAGGAGTATGACCTTTGGGAGTTAGTGGACAAAGTAGTTGTTCCACCAATAGATCCAATAGCTTTGGAAGGTCACAACAAGAAGACCATCAAAGAATATAGGGTCCTCTTGGATTTGGTGAGTGATCATCTAATTCCTCACCTATCCATGAAGAATATCGCCAAAGAGATGTTTGATTCTTTAGTAAATTTATTCTAGAGAAAGAACATGAGTAGGAAGATGGTCTTACGGGATAAACTCAAATTGGTGTAGATATATAGATTTGATAATGTTACCATATATCTCATGAGGATAACATAGGTGTGTGATCATATTGTAGCCATAGAGGAGAAAAAAAAGGATGTAGAGCTCGTGAATGTGGCAATGAATGGTCTTCCCAAGTCTATGCTTGGGAAAATCTCCCAGATTAACAAAGACTTTGGGATGATTGCATACAGGAAGAGAATTGTGAGCAGTCTAAAGTAGGAAAGCAGGAAGAGGAATATGAGGGGAACTTGGGCCTTGTGAGTAAGAAAATGAAGGGAAAAGGAAAGGGTTCAAAGTCTAATAGTAAGAATTCAACCTCACAACCAGGTAAGAAGTACTTGATTAAAATCAACTGCTTCATGTGCCACAAGTATGGGCACTATGCATCACATTATCCAAAGAAGAAGGGGAAATCGAAGATAGAGATAGTAGAATGAGTAGAGACACAACTAGATTAATATGAAAAAAAGTTTGAGAATGAATTCTCAATGTTATTAAGCCTCTCTACCATCACCAACTCAATGAGTTCTTGGTACCTGGACAGTGGTACTTCGCGTCATATGATGGGGACACATGAGTTGTTCACCAGTTGGTCATAAATAGACTCAGATATACATGTGGATCTTGGCACTATTTCCAAGTGTGGTGCAAAGGAATTTGGGACAGTGAGTTTCTAGCTGGAATCAAAAGGATTTCTATAGGTGGAATATGTGTTGTATGTACCAAAATGGTATAACTTGATCTCATTTTCAGTTTTGGAGGATAGGGGTTTCTTCCTTACTTTTCATAGAGGGAAAGTGATAATATGTTTAGAGGGAGTTATAACTGATATGGTAGTGAGAACTGGTGTCATAGAGGGAAGGTTATACAAGCTGCATGGCCATCCTGTAAGAGGATCCAAAGGTATCTTGGCTCATGGATCAATGTCAATGGTATAGAACGAGGAGCGAGAGGCTCCGAAGGGTGAACAGTTGAAGGATGAGAATAGTTCAGAGACTTATAGTGTGGGGAGTAAAAATTCATATGGGAAGAGGCCGTTAGCCCCTTCTAGTCTTGTCAAAATACCAAGTTGGTATGATATGACAATGATGGATGCCCAAGAGTAGGAGGCTTCTAGGAGTACATTGAGGTAGAGTATACCTTCTAAAAAGTTTCAAAACTTCGTTGCATTGATATGTAGCTTCATTGATTGTGTGACTTCCAGTGTTCAGGAAGCAACTGACCAACAGGGTTGGAGGGATGCTAGTGGTAAGGATGATGTGTTCAACATTGTTCCAGGATCAAAGGGAGAACCAGTTCTACATGGATCTTCAGGAAATACCTTCCTCACTAAGAGGGAGTGTTGATGCATGTAGCATCAGATATGTATTTCCACAAAGTCTTGGTGTTTATCATGCAAAAGTTGTCCAAATCCTTCTACTCTTGAATTTATTCTAATTAATGGAATTATTAAAGTAAATTACTTTTGTTAATTAATTATTGAATTAATTGAGTTATTTAAGGAAATTATAAAAGTAATTAGCATGTAATGTAAATCTCAAGTGAAGTGAGAAATAATCTCAATTGTCAATCACTTTGGATAGTATAAA
The DNA here is from genome assembly GCA_000966675.3 of Picea glauca. NCBI lineage: Eukaryota > Viridiplantae > Streptophyta > Pinopsida > Pinales > Pinaceae > Picea > Picea glauca. The sequence goes on from JZKD02S1670758.1 coordinate 538,708, forward strand.
TAGATTGTAACTCAAAATTATAAGATTAAGGATAGGGAAAAGGAGGAAGACACTTAACACTTGAGACATCTTTGCCAAGTTGATCAAGAGAGATTGATAGAACAAAGAGAGATTTGGATCATGAAGGAATGCTATTGAAGGAGATCTTGGATAGGTGGAGAAGGAATTCCATCTAGAGATTAGGTCAAGGAGAATAGAGAACATAGGTTGCCGCAAGTGGGTTTTAGTCAAGTGAATCTACATGAAAGAGTTGTGTCATATAGAGTTTTCCATATAGAATTTTCATACGTGTATGTGGGCACCAATGGGTATGGGAACATATAAACGAGGACACATAAGGTCAGGTGTGTACATCTTGAAAAACATGCAAATATGGGTCATACAGTGAACCAAAATTTATTGATTTTGCATGTGGTTGTATTTATCTCAGTGGGTCATTATCCCTATTATGGTATCCCTAATTTTAGCATAATAAAATCATTCTCAGCACTGGTTTTCCCTTCAGGGTTTTTCCATGGGTATCTAGCCAAACATATTGGTGTTCATGTATGCATGATTTGGTTTCTAGTTTTTTCTTTTCCTAGATTTATTGAGTTGAATTTTTAAACTATGTATTTTTGTTTTGTAAGCTGCTAATCTAATTTGTAGTAAAGAAATCACTAGATAACAAGATACCTAGATGTTGGAGTAAGAGGTTTTCAACACGAGGATCTCTGAAACTCAAATTTTGTTGAATGAGGCATAATGCAATTTATGAAAAAGAGGTAGATTTTCATGAACATTGTGCCAAGAAATTATTGGTAGCATGGCCACATGGGTCTTGGCCAAATAGAAGTGTGAGAGCTTACAAAACTCCGTTATGTCTCTCAATTTATATTTTATGCCCCCAGACAAAATTTTCAACTTGTCTTTGAATGGATTGAGGAGGCGATTTTCAACTCGTGATAAAAATATAACCGATCCTAAGATGGATGAACCATCGATTTCATTGGATTTGGGCCAACAGGTTTCATATAGTGAGCCCACTCCATTTTTATTTCATTTTCCAGAAAAGTGTCTGTTGGAGGATCTTCGTAGCTAAGGTTTTGTTCAGTGAGGCACAATGAAATTTCTAAACAAGAGGTTAATTTTCATGAATTTGTTTCCAGAAAATTGTGGGTAGCATGGTTGCATGGATATTGGCTAAACAAATGTGAATGAAATTATGAAACTCCATTATGCCGCTCAATTTGTATTTTATGCCCCTAGATAAAATTGCCAACATGTCCCCAAATGGTTTGAGGAGTTGATTTGCAACTCATGATAAAACTCTAACTGGTCCTTCGATGAACGAACTATTGGTTGCATTCGATTCTAGGAAACAAGTTTTAATTAGCAGGGCCCCTCTACTATCATTCTATTGCCCCAAAAAAATTTCTTGGAGGATCTACGAAACTAGGGTTCTTCACAGTGAGGAATAGTGCAATTTTTGAACAAGAGATTGATTTTCAAGAACACTACGTCGAGTGATGATGGGTAGCGTGGTCACGTGGGCCTTGGAAAAACATACCTATGGGTGCTTACACAAATTTATTATGCAACTCGGTTTTGATTTTATGCCCCTAGACCTTATTGCCAGCATGTCCCTCAACGGATTGAGGAGGTGAGTTGCAACTCGCAAGAAAACTCTAAATTGGGCCTTAGATGGATGAACTGTTAGTTGCATTTGATTTGGGGAACTAGGTTTCTACTAGTGGGGCCCCTCCATTTTCATTTAATTTCCTAGAAAATTGTTTGTTGGAGGATCTTCGGAACTAGGGTTTTTCTCAGTGAGGCACAATGCAATTTTTTAACAAGAGGTGGATTCTCAAGAATATTGTGTCAAGAAATTGTGGGTAGTGTGGTCATGTGGGCCTTGGCCAAATAGATGTGTGGGAGATTATGAAACTCTATTATGCTTCTCGGTTTGGATTTTATTCCCTCAGACCAAGTTTCCAACATGTCCCTGAATGGATTGAGGAGACGAGTTACAACTCATGATAAAAATCTAAATGGGCCTTCGACGGATAAATCGTCAGTTATATTGTATTTGGGTACCAATTTTCAGCTAGTGGGGCCCTCCCCTGTCATTTTTTTCCCAAAAAAACATTTGTGAGGCATAGTGCAATTTTTGAATAAGAGCTCAATTTTCAAGAACATTGTGTCAGGTGATTGTGGGTAGCATGGTCACATCGGCATTGGCCAAATAGACTTTTAGGATCTTATGGAACTATGTTATGTTGCTCACTTTTTATTTTATTCCTTCGAACCAAATTGCTAATATGTGCCTAAATGGATTGAGGAGGTGAGTTGCAACTCATGACAAAACTATAACCAATCCTTCGCCAGACAAACCATTATTTGCATTGGATTCAAGGAACCAAGTGTCAACTAGTGGGGTCATGTGGGACTTGGCCAAACAAACATGCAGGAGCTTACAAAACTCTATTATTCCACTTGGTTTGGATTTTATGCCCTCGAACCACATTGTCAACATGTCCCTGAATGGCTTGAGGAGGCAAGTTGGAACTCGTGATAAAACTATAAATAGGCCACTGATGTGCAAACCATTGGTTGCATTGGATTAGGGGCACATGGTTTCAAATAGTGGAGCACATTTATTGTCATTATGTTTCCCGAAAAATTGTTTGTTGGAGGATATCCAAAACTAGGGTTTTGGTCAATGAGGCACAATGCAATTTCTGAACAAGAGGTCGATTTTCAATAACAATATGTCGGGTGATTTTGGGTCACTTGGTCGCATGGGAATTGAAAAATAGACATGTGGGAGCTTACAAAACTCCATTATGCCACCCAATTTGTATTTTATTCCCCTAGATGAAACTTCCAACATGTCCCTAAATGGCTTGAGGAGGCTAGTTGCAACTTGCAATAAAAATCTAATTGGGACTCTGATGGATGAAGTGTTGATTGCATTAGATTCAGGGAAATGAGTTTTATATAGTGGGGCCCCTTCATTGTCATTTTGTTTCCAGGAAAATAATTTTTTGAAGCATTTATGGAACTAGGGTTTTGCTTAGTTCTTATTACATATGTTTGGCAATTTAACACCTTCTAAGGCTACACATGGAAAGGCTAGTCTAGGAAAGACAAGGTAAGGAAACACAAGGAAAGTAAAGTAAATGCAAGGCAAGGATAATAAAGAAAGGAAAGGAAAGGAAAGGAAAGGAAAGGCAAGGCTAGGAAAGGCTAGACATGGAAAGACAAGACATGGCATGGCAAGGATAGGAAAGACAAGGTATGGAAACACAAGGCAATGAAATACATGGAAATGCAAGGTAAGTTAAGGCAAGGCAAGGCTAGGAAATGCAAGGAAATCCAAGGTAAGGAAGTCCAATGAAAGAAAGGATAGGAAAGGGAAGGAAAGGGAAGGAAAGGCGATGAAAGGCATGGAAAGACAAGGCAAGGAAAGGCAAGGCAAGGTAAGGCAAGGCTATGAAACTGAACACAATACAAGCCAAGCCATGCCAAATAAAGGTAGGGAAAGGAAATACAAGACTAGGCAAGCAAGCAAAGGTAATGTAAGGCAAGGCAATGCAACATAAGGCAAGGTAATGAAATGAAAGGAAAGTCAAGGTGATGCAATGCAAGGCATGGTTGTTATAGTCCAAAAATTCCACATATATGCATCCAAGAAATTGGCCCATCCATTTGGATACTTTACCAAAAATACTATTGAGGCTTCCTTCTAAAAAAATGAAGCTTTGGATAGTGTATGCACCCTATTGCACTAATATCCTATGTACACATGTGTGTTGCATGCTAGTTATCCCACGTACATGCACTTATTGCATGCTAGCCAGCCCGTGTTTACCTCTAAAAGTTGCAAAAAATATATAATTGCACGTAATTTGGTGGAGTTTACGGGTTATGGAGGGTCTCCTAACCATTTTACCCCTTGTATCCCATCCCCAAACTGAATAACCATCTTTTTCTCATATAAAAAGAGTTCTTTGGGACTCATTTAGACACATGAACAAGAGAATAAGAAAAATCTGCCAAAATCCCTTCCCTTTCATTGCCCAAGATTTACATCTTGCTCAGAGTTTTAGCCTCAACTTTCCCCTGTAGCCATTGTCCCTATGCAACCCTTCCTCCTTCCCTTGATGGTATGTTGGTTATGAGAATCTAATGTGGGATTGATGCACTTGGAGCAATGATAGAGGAGCCTGTAATTAGTGCATAGAGCAGTCGCAAGCAAAGGTTGTAACCTTTTTATCTTTAATTTGAATAAAAGAGATTATATTTGTTAAAAAACCCTATGTTTACATGTTGTTGTTAATTTGATAATTTATATCTATATTTATGTTGTTAAATTGATCATTAGAGATTGTATATGTTGTTGCATTGTATTATTAACCCCTTACAGGTTATCTTTGGGAGGAGATCTACAATCTAGGACCAACAAAAAGAGGAAGAGGTCTACATCAACTGTAAGCATTGAAGGTGCACTCATTAACCCTATCTTCCCTCTTTCTCTTATCACTTATTATATATGTTTTTGGGGTAGATTAAAGGTATATCAATTTTTTAAGGGAGTTATTGCTCTACCTATTCCTTGGACCCTATTTAGGGGGGATTTCCCCATAGCAGAATTGGCGACTCCATTGGGGAGTCTCTCTAGGGTATTAGTGAGAGATTTTGGTTTGATTTCAAAGTTTTAGTTTCTTTTTGAGTTTTCTGAGTTTACTGAGTCAGTTAGGGTCTTTGGTCACCTTCTAAGTGCCTACCAGCCTCCCCTTTTGGAGTTACTTCACACACACCTAGGATTTATTTTTCCTAAGTTTTTTCCTTGTTTATTAGTCATAATTAGTCATTATCTAGTCTCCTATATTTTATGGGAGAATATTCCACTTGGAGAATATTCTCTTCAGTTGACACTTCAGTTTGACTAGTTGAGTTGAATCTAGATGTTGCATTGGTTTTGTCACCATGCAACATTGGGATCATCACCATGATAATGCGTAATTTCCTTGGAATCACCACCATATTTCCGCATTACCCTTGATTCTTTGATCTACTCCTCACTACACTCTGTTCATTCAGTTAATTGAAGACTGGTTGACTATTTAACTCATCTAGGTGGCAATTCACTCCTGTAACTACCTGAGAGACTAGACTAGGTGGCAGTTCACTCCCATAACTTCCTAAGAGACTAGACTAGGTGGCAGTTCACTCCCGTAATTGTTGGTGTGTGTCTAGATCACCCTATACCACAATTATGGTGCATTGGTTCTCCTCTAGTGTGCATTCATTGAGTTATACAGATTATATCATGTGTAAATTATTCGTTATTCTTAACGATTAATGAGAATTCTTCCATTCTTTCTCTCCTTCTTCTTCTTTCTCAATTTCTCTCTACAAATATGTGTAGTATTTTCTAGCTAGATCTATTCTATATAGGTTCAACACATTTACATGGTATCAGAGAAGATGTACTACTAAGAAAAAGCTACACCAAAATGTTTTGCAGGTACAAAAGATTGAAGATAATAGAAAGATGGATTTCCTAAAAGAATTCATTCTTACACCTTACAACTACTTTGCATGGAAGGAGAAAATAGCCATACATCTCTGAACCAGAGGATTGTATAGATTAACCTTGAGTACAGACACAAAACCAACATCAGCCATAGAAAAATCCAAGTACTTAAATTGAATGGATAAAGCATTCGGAACAATTTGCAGTCTTATTTCTCCCAATATCCTTTTTCACATATCTTCCTGTAATAATCCCAATGAAGCCTGGAACACCTTGGAAGGGCTCTTTGTAAAATAGGATGAGATGAGGGGACACATTCTAGAGGTAGAATTGTTCACATTGGATCCAAAAATCTTCGACAATATCCAAGATTTCTTTACAAAATTCAAGGATTTACTATCACAACTCAAAGCTTGTGGGGTTGATAAATCTAAGGAGGAGAAACAAATTGTTGGTCCCCGGTTTTGACCATTTTCTTTGCCCATACTACATACCATTGACCTCCAACTATATGCCAGTACCACCCTTTTTGACCTCCTTTTGATATAATCAACATCCCTTTACCATTCAAAGGGGTCACCTAAGGTA
>JZKD02S1670758.1:552940-565315 GCA_000966675.3 Picea glauca
CATCATACCTTGTTTTTCTGTAGATAGCATTAGATTTTCTTTTCTGTAGATAGCATTAGACTTGTTTTTCTGTAGATAGCATTAGATTTGATTCCCTGTAGATAGCACTAGATTTTCTTTCCTATAGATAGCATTAGATTTGTTTTGAATGCCCAGAATGAATGCAGTTTAGACAGTACTCTGTGTGTCATGCCTTAAACGAAAATGCTGATAGTAGATGGTTGAACATAGAGGTAGAATGATTTTGTAGAACTGCGCTTTTGAATAGAAATAGCAATATTTGCATTTGGGTACAAGACTGTTTTTTTGTTGATGATTTAGATAGGAAATGCTCAGTTTCGAGTTAGTCATTAGAATTCAAGTTCTTAGAATAGGTGTGTGTTTTATTCTTAGGATATCATTCAAATAAAGACTAGACGCTTTCCTGCACATACTGTGTATCAGCTCGAAGTATACCAACCCTGGTTTGACAATTTAGTGATTCAGGACACTTAAAAGCTACAATTTAGCAGCCTGACACAAATGGTTCTCACCATTCTCTCTAAACTTGGTCCTGAATTCTCTGTGTTCTTATCCACATTCCATTCATTCATATTCACCTCCGGAGCCACCTAGAAGATGCCTTCTCTTGAGGACTTTATCGAATCCCTGACACAAGAGAAAACCAAGCTCATTAACATGGGAAAAATCAAAGGCCCAAATGTAATACCCCAAGGATGAGCCCTGGTTGTAATTATGAATGTAACATGTTTTGTAGGATAGTGAGCCAAGTATTTATAAGCTAGTAGGCTTATGTGTTGATTAGGCCAGGAGCCTAGATGTAAAAGACCAGTAGCTTTTTTTGTACATGTAAATATTAATATTATTAATATAGAAGCATTGTTGCATGTAGACCGACCACAAAGAAAGAGTATGGGGGAATGAACTCAACTAGGTTGGCGAAGGGAGGAGGCTAAGATATTGAGGAAAAATGGCTAATCTTAAGATCCCAATAGAATAATATATTATTATTCTAAAAGTTGTAAAGAGGATATTAATTTATCCTAGGTTCCTTTAGGGAGAGGAATGAGTTCCAAGTGGGGGGAACGTTCTCCTGGAGAGCCAAGTGTCATCCAAAATGAATTTAGATTTATGGGGGGGTGTTCTCATCATGATGAAAAATTCTCACCATTCAAGGGGGGATTCTCTCCATCCTGACCATGCTGGCCCTCCGTTACCCCGACTTACTGATGCACTGAGAAAGCATGCAGTGAGCCAGTCTGCCATTGTTGAATTCCAAGAAACATGAACCCCTACAACAAAACCCGAGTTGATACCCTAGTTGCACCTGTACCCTAGGGGTTGACTAAGTTTTTTCTTTTTTGTACCGTTTCCCATGTCTACGTTTTGTTTCTGCCATCACCATGCCCCTGTGTTTATGAGCGGGAGTGAATAAGTGGGTTTTCAGGACCGTGGATAGAAGAAGAAGGTTGTCAGGCCTATTTGTAACTCTCTCCAGGTGAGAGAGTGTGATGAGGAAGTGATTTATCCTGGAGGGATTCCAATAGCATCTATAGAGCTCGGAGAATTCCTGATCTGACATGTTGTTGAAGCCACTAAAAGGGAGGTGTAGCGGTCGATGGATTGTGTGACAATGAAGGTGTACAATCCTTGGGTGGGACAGGCATGTGGGGAATGCGAGTCTGTGATTTGTGGGCGTAAGTTTATCCTTTGAGGAAATCCTTCTTGTTGTACTGTGCAACTTCCTATTGTCCCTGCCTATCCTACGATTCCCTTGCCCGGTGGAGTTTAGTCCCAACTTGGGGGTGACCCACTGCTAAGAGTGATGAGTAGCATGGTCTGAGGTTGAGAGGTTCGTGGAAGGTCTGCAAGTAGTTGGTGTACTACAATTAAGATATACATATATTTTTTGTGCTTAATGGTTAAATGATGTATTTTAGTGCATGTATGTGATTCTTTTAATGTTATCATGTGTTTCACTCCATGTATGTTTTCATGTTATCTCTATTTATTATTGTTAATTTTATATGTGAATATTTCCACAAAGGATGTTTACTCAGTGACGATGCCCAACCTATTGGTGGTTGGGAACATTACAAATTGGTATCAGAGAATTATCTAGGGTAGAATGGTGTGACATGGGTGGTTAGGGATGTTAAAGAATGGTATCAAAGCATTATCTAGAGGATCATGTCTTGACTTGGGTGGACGAGGATGTTACATAAGGGTATCAGAGCATTATCTAGAGTAGAATGGCCCAGCTTAGGTGGTCAAGGATTTTATAGAATGGTATCAGAGCCATGGTTTCAACACTGAGCCTAGATGGGCCATGTTAGTGCAAGTTGAAGAAATTTTTTTGGAAAAGAATTATTGTCGAAATGGACAAAATTCAAGTTCAGAGTCATGGTTTCAACACTAAGCCTGGATGGGCCAGATAAGCAGTTAATGAAGCAAAGTTTTCATAGTGAATTGTTGTCAAGAGGGACAAAATTTGAAGTTTAGAGAGTTCCTGAGTGTCAGGAAGGCACTATGTGAACACTTGGATTGTGTTCAAAATATCATGAGGTATAGCGGTTCAAGAAAACCTACAGAGGAAGGATACCACCTCAACCATGGTATTGGGCCACAAAGTTTATAATTTGGACTGTAGGATCTATTCGAGAGAAGGAATATCCTTCACAACCATCAGATCTGGGAAAATGAGAATGGTGGTTAAGCACTAAAGTCCTTCAAGACTTCGTTTCTCTGACTGTTTGAAGTTACTTGTCGTAAAAGGGAGAAAAAGAATTGAAGCTCCAAAGTTTTGGAGGAAATCTACATTGTAGATCGAGGGAAAATTGCTTGACCATTGGATCGATCGAAGATATATCAAATCCATTAGATCGAGTCAAGAAAAAGAGGTAAGGTGCAGTGGTGATGAAAAAATCTCATCCATTATATCTGCGTGCAAATGATTGTGAGCCGTAGATCTCAACAGTTTAGGAATTCGACATTCAGGAGGAACAGAGTGTGATAGAGTGAAAAATATCGAAGTGTCAAAGTCTGGAGTTAATCCTGATCGTTCATCAAAAGGTACACGTATCGACATATTGGCTTGTTCGAAAATTTGACATTTGATAGAAACAAAGTGTGATAGAGTGAAAATTCCTGAAGTCCAGATTTAATATGGACCATTCATTAAAAGGGAAACATGTCGACAAACTGGCTTGTTTGAGAATTCGACATTCGAGAGAAACAAAGTGTGATAGAGTGAAAACTCTCGAAGTCCCAAATTTCGGAGTTAATCCAGGCCGTTCATCAAAAGGGACATGTGTCGACAGATTGGCTTGTTCGAGAATTCAAAATTTGGGAGAAACAAATTTTGATAGAGTGAAAACTCTTGAAGTCTCGAAGTTAGTAGTTAATCCAGATCGTTCATGGAAAGGGACACGTGTTGGTAGATTGTCTTGTTCGGGAATTCGACATTCAGGAGAAATAAAGTGTGCTAAGGAAAAAAAATTGAAGTCCATAAGTCTGTAGTTCATCCAGATCGTTCATAAAATGAGACGTGTGTCAGAAGATCATCTTGTTAGGGAGTTCGATGTTCGGGAGAATTTGAGTGTTCTAGTGTGAAATACTTTGAAGCCCGAAGTCTCGAATTGATGTGACTTGTTGACGTCACATGGGGTGACATGGAAACATGGGATGTGTGCCATGTGTGAGTGAATTAAGAACCTTTGGAAGATTGAAATTCTAGTTAGAATGTGACACATGTCACCCATCTGATTGGGCATGTGTCTTCTTCTAGTATTTTCCCACATGGCACTCCTCTCGAGCATGGATGGTGGGGCCCCTGATGGTTACATAAAGAAGTTAAAACCTTGGCGAATAATTTAACTAGACCCATCCCACGATAAATTGGCCCCAATAGACGCATCATGGCAGATTGTGACATTTGGAGACTTGGTACTATGAAGGAAAGGTGTTATAGTTAGCATTGAGTAAAGAACTCCCGAAGTCCCAAAGATCAGAGTTAATATCAATCGTTGGTGACAAGGGATGTGTGGCGTCTGATTCCAAGGTCTGGAGACTTGACACTCTGAAAGAAATGGTTCATGATCGAGTGGGAGGAAGAAATCCCCAAAGTCCCATAGCATCAAAGTGACATGATGTGATGACATCACCAAGGGTGACGTGGAAGTACCCAAAGATTCACAATTCGGTATTTTTTGGGTGTGCATATGTGAAATCCTTCGAAGTCTCGCAAACCAGAAGCTCCGAAGTCCCAAATCTAGGAAGTACCAAAGAGATAATTCTGTAGTAATTCTTAGTCGTTGAATGCTGAGAAGTCAAGGACCATTTATCCACCCCACTTCACGAGTTCGTCGATGCGGCACTTCGGGATGTTTGTTTTGATGTGCAAAAGGGGAAACCTCCAAAGCTCCAGAGCCCCAAAGTTTCAAGGCTTTGGATAAGCTCCTAAATATTAGCACTTGGTCACATCCATGGTTACATGTGAATTAATGGCTGAAGGAAAAGGGGCTAGCACCTGAAAGTGAATTGTAGAGCAGAACATGGCTCAGAGATAGATCCATGGGGATTCTTGATCCACCAAGGACCCGTAGAAAATTGAGTCTGATATTCTTTTGTTGAATCAGATTTTTTAAGTTATTCTGGAAAATTATTAAGTCTAGCAGCCTGACAAAATTCAGTTGACTACACATTTTTCCGGGTTAACAATTATCAGTATCGAACCAAATTGTTACATAGTGTAGATAAATGGAGGATGAATATGATGCTTATAGTCAAGACGATGAATTTAGAGGAATGTGTTTCCATTTGGGAGTTGAAGGAACAAACTCCAATGGGCATGGAGAAGAAATGGATAAAGACACGAGCTTGATGAAAATCATTAAAAAATTGCAAAAAGATGTCCAAATTCACCAAGAAGATAATGAAAGGATTAAGAAAACCAAGCGGCAACAAGAAGACTTCAATATGACATTGATGTAGATCCAGGAAAGAATTGAAAATAAGTTGGATAAAGAAAGTGAATCCAACAAATTAGGGAGCCATAGGTCCCCTAATGAGGAAAGAAGAGAGAGAAGTGGTAACATACATCACCAACACTCCCAAAGGCATTCCAAAAGGAAGCCACACAATAGTTCAAGTCCTTCTTCTACCAAAAATCATAGGAGATATGAAGTGGATGAACTAAAGGGTGAAATGGATAAGATTAAACCTCCTATGTTTGATGGAGAGCACCATAAAGATGAAGGTGTCGAGACATGGCTACTTGGCATGAGGAAATATTTCCAATTGCATAATTATTCCTCTCATGCATACTGAAGAATTGCAATCTACCAGCTGAAGGAAAGGCATCCATGTGGTGGGATCAGATTGTGCAAGTGCAACACATCAAAGAGAAGGATGTCACATTGAAGGAATTCAAGAAACATTTTGAAAATAATTACTTAACCAAGAGATACTATGACAAAAAGATTAAAGAGTTATTTGAACTTAAATTGGTCAGCATGACTATAGATGGATATGAAAGGATATTTATAGAGTTGTTGAAGTATGTTCCTTTCATTAAGTATGCGACAGTCAAGATCCAGAGATATATGAGTGGGCTGCCATCTTTTATCAATGACAAAATCTAGTATGATGATCCTAAAACTATGGAAGAAACCATAAGGAAGGAAAAGTGGTAATATTATCAGCATAGGGGAAATCCTACTTTCCAAAGAGCTTGGGAAGGAAAGAGCAAGTTTAAGAAGGAGCGTAAGTAGGAGGGGAGAAAGCCGCCATTTTTCAGAAATAGTCCTCAAGGGAAACCAATTTTGAGGGAGCTCGGGATGGCTGAAGTAGGTGGGATGAGGCCAAGGAAGACACCTATGCAATGTTGGGGCTGTAATGGAGATCATAAGTATAGATATTTCCCTCACAGAAAGAAAAAGGTGAGAGTTGTTCAGAATGTTCACCAAGTAGAAACAGTGGAGGACATGGGTAGAAGAGTACCAAGGATCTATGCATCCCTAGACAAAAAACAAGTTGAGTTTCAATCACACATGATTGAATTTGAAGGTATGATCAATAACCATGCCTTTAATATTTTAATTGATTTGGTGGATATTCATAGCTATATAGATCCTAGGGTAGTGTAAATATTTCAATTGTAAAGAAGCAAGCATGGGAAATCTTGGTTGGTGTAGATGGTTGCATGAGATAAGAGAAAGGTTGTTGAGTTGATTAAATCATGTCCAGTGGGCATGAATGGATTGAGTACCAAAGCAGATTTGAACATCTCGACTTTGGGATCATATGATTTCCTAATTGGTATGGATTGGTTGGACCAAAACCATGCCATATTAGACTATCATAACAAGGTATTCACCTTCCTAAATAAGGAAGAAAATTAGAGAGAAGTCTAAGGAATCCTCGAAGTAGTTATTGTATGGGAAATATCAACAATGTCGTTGAAGAAGTGTTACAGGAAGGGATAGGGATAAGGTGCCAAAATTGGAGGATCATGCAGAACTGAAATATTTTGAAGATGTGTTCAAAGAAATACCAAGGCCACCTCCAAAGAGAGATATTTATTTCTCTATAAATTTGATGTCTGGGGAAACTCCAATATCAAAGACTCAATACCAGATGAGAACACCAGAACTGAAAGAACTGCAAATGCATCTTGAAGAAATTTTAAAGAAGGGGTACATATGCCCAAGTGTGTCACCTTCGGGTGCACTAGTTTTATTTGTGAAGAAGAAAGATGGGACTCTGATATTGTGCATTGAATTTAGGCAGTTAAATAAAGTAACTATAAAGAACAAGTATCCTCTACCAAGGATCGATGATCTCTTTGATCAGTTGAAGGATGCAAGAATATTTTCAAATATAGATCTTAGGTCGGGATACCATCAGGTAAGGATTAAAGATGAAGATATCAACAAGACCACCTTCAGGACAAGGTATGGTCATTATGATTTCACAGTGGTTCCATTTGTGTTATCAAATGAAACAATTGTTTTCATGTGCTTAATGAATGGTGTTTTCTGATAATATTTAGACAAGTTTGTCATTGTATTTTTGGATGAAAACCTTGTATATTCCAAGACATAGGAAGAGAACAAGAAACACTTGAGGATGGTGTTACCGGTGCTAAGAGAGCACCAATTGTTTGTTAAGTTGACAAAGTTCTCATTTTTCCAAAATTGAATTCATTATTTGGGGCATATAATATCTGAAGAGGGAATAGCAGTAGACCCTGAAAATATTGAAGCCGTTAAAGGGTGGGGAGCACGTAAGAATGTGGTAGAAGTAAAATCCTTCATGGTTCTAGCTGGTTACTATAGGAGATTCATTGTAGGATTTTAGAGGATTTCTCACCCAATCACTTCCTTGAAAAGAAAATGGGTAAAGTTTCAATGAACAAAAGAATGTAAAAAGAGCTTCCAACAGTTGAAGTAGTTGTTAACTAGTGCTCCAATTCTGAATATTGTAGATCTGGATGAAGAATTCATGGTTTTCACAGACACATGCAAAGAATGAATAGGTGGAGTTCTCATTCATAATGGGTTTGTGATATGTTTTGAATCCAAGAAATTGGAAGAGAATGAAAGGCTCTACACCAATCATGATTTGGAGTTGGAAGCCATAGTACACGCTTTAAAGAAATGGATACACTACCTCATGGAAAGAGGTTTGAGTTGAGAATAGACCATAATGGTCTGGAATATTTTTTTGATCAGCCTACTTTAAATTCCAGGAAGAGAAGATGGTTGGGATTCCTTTGTGAGTATGACTTTGATATCAAGCACATCAAAGGAAAGGAGAACAAAGTGATTGATGAACTCACCAGGAGAGTGCATGAACTACATGCTACAACCATTAGCATGTATCAAACCGATCTTAAAGACAAAATTTTGGAAGCTGCAAAATCCGATTTGTAGTACATGGAAATGGTAAAAAAGTTACAACAGGGTAAGATGCTATAGAAACTAGAAGATTATAGATTGGAATTTGATTGAATACTCTTGTATAGGAACAAAATTTATGTACCCATTTCTCACAAATTGAGGAGTAATATCTTGAAGAAGATGCATAATGTGGCTTATGCTCATCACCCTGGATATCAGAAAACAATGGCAGCAGTCAAGAGCCATTACTATTGGCCAAGCATGAAAAAACAAACTATAGAGTCCATCGTCAGTTGTATGGAGATTCAAAGGGTTAAATCTTAGCATAGACACCCATTTGGGTTGCTATAGCCATTACCTATCCCTGATTGGAAGTGGGAAGTGGTGACAATGGATTTCATCACAACATTACCAAGAACAAACAAGCAACATTATTCCCTCATGGTGGTGGTGGATAAGCTTACGAAAGCTTCCCATTTTATTCCCTTGAAGTCTAATCACATGACATCTAATGTTGTTGATATTTATATGAGGGAAGTAGCACTATTTCATGGTATTCCCAAGATAATTGTGTTTGAAAGAGACCCAAAATTTTCCTTGAAGTTTTGGAGAGGATTATTCAAAGGGTTCAAAACAAACATGAACTTTAGCACATCTTATCATCTTGAGTTTGATGGAAAAACATAAAGACTTAATCAAGTGATAGAATATATGTTAAGAATGTATGTGATGGACAAACCATCCAGATGGGAAGACTACCTACAATTGGTAAAGTTTTCTTACAACAATGGGTACCAAGCATCATTGAAGATGAGCCCATTTGAGGCACTTTATGAAAGAAAGTGAAACACACCAATAAACTAGGACAACCCAGCTGATAGAGAAATAATTGGGCCAGATTTTCTTGGGGAAATGGAAGAGAAAGTGTTAACGATTAAGAAGAATTTGAAGGCTTCCCAAGATAGGCAGAAAAGATATTCTGACAAAGGCATATCCCACAAGGAGTTTAAAGTGGGTGATCATGTTTTCTTGAAGGTGAAATCCAACAAAATTTCCCTGAAGCTGGGGAATTGTTCCAAGTGGGAAGCTAGATATTGTGGACCATTTGAAATTCTAGAAAGGATTGGACCAGTCACTCATATGCTTTCTTTATCTGCATGCATGACTATTCATAATGTATTTCATGTTTCATTTCTCAAGAAATATATATCTGATGCTAATCATCTGATTAATTGGAATGTGATTTAGGTGGAGCAAGAAGGTGCTTTACAAGTGCATTTGGTGTGAATATTGGACCAGAAGAGAAAGAAGCTCTAGAATCGAGCCATAGGGCTTGTAAAGGTCCAATGGACTTGGTATGGTCCTGAGGAGGCAACATGGGGGCATGAAGATGCTATGCGGGAAGAATACCTGCATCTTTTTTAATATTTTGGAAATCTTGTTGGTGTTGTGTAATTAAGTTGCATCGAGGATAGTGAAAAAATAAGAGGATGGGATTGTAATACCCCAAGGATAAGCCCTGATTGTAATTATGAATGTAACATGTTTTGTAGGTTGGTGAGCCAAGTATTTATAAGATGGCAGGATTATGTGTTGATTAGGATGGGATCCTAGATGTTAAAGGCCATGAGAATGTTTTGTACATGTAAATATTCATATTATTAATATAAAAACATCACTGCGTGTAGACCAACCATGAAGAAAGAGTATGGGGGACTGAACTCCACTAGGTGGGGAAAGGGAGGAGGCTAAGAGATTGAGGAAAAAGGGCTAAGATTAAGATACTAATATAATAATATATTATTATTCTAAAAGATGTAAATAAGATATTAGTTTATCCTAAGTTCCTTTAGGGAGAGGAACAAGTTCCAAGTGGGGGGAATGTGCTCCTAGAGAGCCAAGTGTCATCCAAAACAAATGAAGATTTATGGGGGGGCATTCTCACCATGCTGACGAATCTCACCATTTTGGGGGGGGGATTCTCACCATCCTGATCATGGTGGCCCTTTGTTACCTCGACTCATTGATGCACTAAGAAAGCATGTAGTGAGCCAATCCTCCCTTGTTGAATTCCAAGACACCTGAACCCCTACATGAAAACCCGAGTTGATACCCCCATTACACATGTACCCTAGGGGTTGCCTGCATTTTTTCCTATATGTACTCTTTCCCACGTCCAGTTTCTATTGTTGCCATCACCATGCCCATGTGTTGAAGAGAGGGAGTGAAGAAGTGGGTTTTCATACCCGTAGATAGAAGAATCAGGTTGCCATATCTGTGTGAAACTCTCTCCAAGTGAGAGAGTGTGTTGAGGAAGTGATTTCTCCTAGAGGGAGTCTAGTAGAAGCTACAGAACTCGGATAATTCTTGATTTGGCCTATTTCTGAAGCCCTAGAAACGAAGGTGTAGCAACTGATGGACTACGTGATAGTGAATGTGTACACTCCTAGTGTGGGACAAGCATGTGGGGAATGAGAGTCTGTGATTTGTGGGTGTAAGTGGCCCCTTGGAGGAAATCCTTCATGGTGTACTGTGCAACTTCATGTTGTCCCTACCTAGACTAAGAGTCCCTTTCCCAGTGGAGTTTAGTCCCAGCTCCGGGGTGACCCACTACTAAGAGTGATGAGCAACGTGGTCTAAGGCTGGGAGGTTTGTGGAAGGTCTGCATGTAGTTGGTGTAATTTAATTAAGAGATAAGTCTTTTTTCTATACTTAATGGTTAAATGATATATTTTAGTGCATGTTTGTAATTCTTGTAATGTTATCATGTGTTTCATTGCATGTATGTTTTCATGTTATCTCTATTTATTTTTGTTAAGTTTATATGTGAATATTTATGGAAAGGATGTTTACTCAGTGATGATACTCAGCTTATTGGTGGCTAGGAACGTTACAAATTGGTATCAGAGTGTTATCTGGAGTAGCATGGCCCAGCTTGGGTGGTTGAGGATGTTACAAAATGGTATCGTAGTGTTATCTGGAGTAGCATGGCCTGACTTGGGTGGTTGAGGATGTTATAGAATTGTATCATAGCGGTATCTGGAGTAGCATGGACCGACTTGTGTGGCCAGGGATGTTACACCAAAGGTGCATGCACTTACTGCACAATATGGAAACCATCAATATCATAAATCTAAAGATAAAGGAAAATGGAAATATCATGCAAATATAGAGAAGGAAGGGTACTCAAAACCCTTCATCGATGCCTCCGAATACAAAGGGGAAAAGGGAAGAAAATGGGAAAAATGCACATATTTCACAAAGGATTCCATCCAAAATCTACATGCATGAAAAAAAAATAGATCTAATGACTCAAATAATTCAGAAAAAACAACCTTGGAGATTGCATCCCTGAGGGTGCCAAGAAGAAGAAACCAAAAGATCAGAATCCCAAGAAAGGAAATTCTAGCCATGCCTTGATTTCCATCAACTCCTCTCTCGATGCTTGGATAATAGATTCAAGAGCATATCATCACATGGCTACCTCAAAAGCAGTCTATTCTTCATTGGATGCATGCAAAGGTCCTCCTATTCTGATGGGGAACAACTCTTCAGTTGAAGCAACCAGCAAAGGAAGGATTGAACTCACCAACGCAAGATTTGAGAATGTGTTGCATGTCCTCAAACTTTCTGTAAATATTCTCTCCATGTATCAGATGAAAAATTCAGAGACCTTAAAGAAATTCATATTCACACAAAATTTTGTGGAAATCTATGACATGCAAACCAACTCCATGGTTTCTACCGATGAGGTAAATCATCAATCTAGATTGTATACATTTTCTGAATTTACTGAATCAGATGTTGCTTTACTACTTACCCATGCTAATGAGAGTAGTAGGATATGGTAGGAAATGTTTGGACATTTGAATTTTAGATATATGAAACAAATTAGCAATAAACGATTATTTGTTGGTCTACCAAACATCCATTTCTCCAAGGGAGTATGTGAGGGATGTGTTCTTGGAAAACACCCTCAAGAGAAATTTGACAAAGGAAAGTCTTAGCAAGCTTCTGTTCCTTTAGATCTGATCCATAGTGACCTCATGGGTCCTTTTTTACATCCATCTATTAGTAAAGCGAGGTTTGTTCTCATTATTTTTTAAGATTTCTCATGTTTTACATGGATTTACTTTCTCAGCCAAAAATCTGAGGTCTTTCAACAACTCAAAGATTTGAAAGCCCTGGTTGAGACATAGTCCAGAAAGAAAATCAAAGTCCTCCAAACTGATAGCGGGGGAGAGTATGTCAATCATGAGATCCATAATATTTTCCATGAGGTAGGGATTCATTTGTAGCACACTGTTCCCTATACTCCGTAGCAAAACGAAGTTGCTGAGTGGAAAAACAGATCTCTAAAGGAGATGGCATCTTGCATCCT
The DNA here is from genome assembly GCA_000966675.3 of Picea glauca. NCBI lineage: Eukaryota > Viridiplantae > Streptophyta > Pinopsida > Pinales > Pinaceae > Picea > Picea glauca. Next base: position 565,223 of record JZKD02S1670758.1, read on the forward strand.
GCATGAAAAATCACTACCATATAGACTATGGGCTGAAGCACTTAATTGTGAAACATACAACCAAAATATATCTCCCCATAGATCTTTCAAGGA
>JZKD02S1670758.1:593001-603552 GCA_000966675.3 Picea glauca
CACCTACTAGCAATAAGTTTGCAATTTTAACAGATCAGTCAGAAACCCCGACAAACCCTACAAATCTGACTGTACCACCCCCACACAATGAACCCCAAACTATGAGCCATGGTCCTGAGCGGCTCCCAAGAAACAAGGAAGCAGACCTCCCACCCCCAGGCTTGGCCCGGAAGACGCCAGGCACCCAGGAGACAGAGGATGCAGACGAGGACATGGAGCTGGAGGAACAAGACCTTGCTGGAGTGGATCTGGACCATCTTGAGCATGCCTATAGGCATCAGAAGCTTTACACCATACCAAGGGACCAACTAAGGAAAGTGCACAAGGTATTCCTCAACTCTTCTGCAGGATCCTTAGCCTGAGCTAGTAAGGCCCTAGGAATCCAGGGAATTCAAACAAAAAATCCAACCAAGGGCCAAAAAGATGAGAAGAAATGAGGAAGGAAATCCACAAATAAGCTTATACAAGAAATAGGAAATTTTATGGTAAACTCCGTGCATATCCACCTAATCTCGGATAGCTTTCCTCCTCTCTCCACCCCCCCATCATCATGAAGATCATATCCTGGAATATCAGAGGACTTAATGGGTGTAGCAAGAAAAAAATGCTACGAGAAATGATCATAGTGGAAAACCCAGATGTGGTACTATTACAAGAAACAAAGTGCACCTCGGAAGACATAGATCGGCTCCTTCCCTACTACTAGAAACAAGGAAGGGCGATCTCAATAGATGCCACTGGTACAGCTGGAGGAATTTCTATCCTATGGAATACCACTGCATTACTGATGGAAAACTTTTACTCCACCAGATGGTCTATCATAGCAGAGTATAGGCTCATCGGTTCCAACAAGCCTGGGCATATAACCAATATATATGGCCCAGCCAGCCCAAGGGTTAAACAGGATTTTCTCAGAAGCCTAAGACACTTATCTGACCTAACAATGCATGATAGATGGATCCTTGGAGGGGATTTTAATATCATCCGCAGCTTGGGGGAAAAAAAAGGGGGTTCTAGATGACTGGACCAGGACTCCCACGATTTCAATGGCCTCATAGATGATCTCCGGCTAATAGATCTGGAGGTAAGCAATGGAACTCACACTTGGACAAACAGAAGAACTAGGGCGCACCAAATAGCTTGTAAACTGGACCGCTTTCTTATCTCGGAACCCCTACTGATGGATGACACGGCTTTGGAATCTACAATTTTGAATCTCCCTGGATCAGATCATTGGCCCATACAATTATGGGTGGATGTGCCATCCACTCCAGGAAAGAAACCTTTCCATTTTGAATAGTTTTAGCTAGATCACCCGGACTTCCAGGAAAATATCCAGGACTGGTGGAGGCAGGCTGAGATAACACACAGATCCAAAATGTATTGCTTTTAGTAGAAGCTAAAGAACCTCAAGCAAACGCTTAAACTCTGGAATAAGAAGACTTTCTGCAACATCTTCGACTCACAAAGGCAACTGTCTGGACAAATGGAGGAGATACAGATTCAGATCAAGGAGCAAGGGTTAACAGATGAATTAAAATCACAGGAACTTACAGTGACCCTACAAATTGAAGAGAGGAAAAGACAGGAAGAGATATCGTGGAAGAAGAAGTCGTGTATCCAATGGCTCAAGGAAGGAGAGAGCAACACCAAATTATTCCATCGAATTGTTGTCCAGAGAAGGCACTCCAATAAGATCACGCATCTCATCAAGGATGAAGGAGAAACCCTGCACTCTCATGATGATCTGGAAACAAACCTGATCAATTATTTCCAATACCTCCTCACAGAGCCTATCCCAGATAGACAAGAAGCTATCAATAAGATTACAAGGCATATACCCTTTATTGTAACTCAGGAACAGAATGCGGCTCTGCTACGACCTTTCACCATGGAAGAGGTCGATCAAGTACTGCAAGATACCCCCAAGTCCAAAGCCCCCAGTCCGGATAGATTTACAAGTGATTTTTTTCATCACTATTGGTCGATGATCAGAACAGAGGTCTGGGAAATTCTGGAGGATTCTCGAGTCACCGGAAAAGTACTCCAAGCTCTCAATGCCACATTTCTTACCTTAGTTCCCAAAGAGGGACATGCACACCACGCCAAGCAGTACCGACCTATTGCCCTGTGCAATGTGATCTACAAACTCCTTACAAAGGTAATAGCCCGAAGGCTCAAACTGATCATACCAACAATCATCTCCCCGGAGCAATTAGGGTATGTGGAGGGCATGCAAATCTTGGACAGTATCATCTTAGCTCATGAAGTAATTCACTCATTGCAGAAAACCAAAACCCCAGGTATGCTCCTCAAACTAGATCTCTCTAAAGCGTTTGACAAGATAAGCTGGAAATACATGCGAGCAATGCTCTTGGATTTTGGTTTCAACCAAGTTTATGTCACTTGGAGCTTGAATTTAACCTCCTCGGCCTTCTTCTCTCTGCTCATCAATGGGGTACCCTCGCGACCCTTCTCACCCTCACGAGGAATTAGACAGGGAGATCCCCTCTTCCCATTCCTCTTCATTATCTTGGCCGAAGGACTCAGTCGCTCCATCCATTCTACAATAGAGAAGAACCTCCTAACAGGCTTACCCTTGCATGGAATTTTGCCCCCTATTTCGCATAGCCAGTTTGTAGATGACACACTCTTAATGGGCAGCCCAACTGTGTGGGAATCTAGCTCTCTTCAGGATATTCTTCAAATCTTCTCTGAGGCCTCAGGATTGGACTGTAACAAGGAAAAATCCCATATCTTCTTCTTTAACATGCCTCCTCAGATCCAGCGACACATCTCAGATATTCTCAGCTTTAACAGAAGCTCCCTTCCATCCAAATACATAGGAATCCCTTTGATTGACAACGTGCTTCGGAACTCCTCCTGGGAACACCTTCTTTCTTCCTTCTCAAAAAGACTCTCCTCCTGGACCTATAGAGACTTAAACTTACCAAGTCACCTCATCCTACTCAAATTTGTTCTACAAGCTCTCCTGATCTATGCTTTCTCTGCACTGGCTGCCCCAACGTTTATCCTCACTACCATAAAAAAATTGCAAAGAAATTTTATCTGGCAGGGACTCAATAAAGAGAAGAAGATAGCACTAGTCAGCTGGGAAAAACTCTGCTGACCCAAACAACAAGGAGGATTGGGACTGAGAGATCCCTCTATATTGAACAAGGTTCTCAGTGCCAAAATTTGGTGGCGCTGGCTAAAAATCCCCGACGATCTTTGGGCTAGACTTTGGAGGAAGAAATACACCCCCAATACGGCAGATAAAAACCTCATTAGATGGAATGGGTAAAACCCAGGCTCACTAATTTGGACAGCGGCCAAGAAGAACAGACAGATGGTGACCCACCATGCTTTCTGTGATATAGGGAATGGAGAAACGATCATGTTTTGGCAAGATTCCTAGCAGCAATGGCCAACCCTGAATGCTGAGGACGGGGCCCGTGACATCTGTGCCCAAGATATTTGGACAGGCCTGACAAGAGTAGCAGATTACTGGCAAGCAAATCCCACGGAGGACACATGGCGATGCTGGAATCTGGACAGGGAGCGCCTTAACCTCGGGGAACATGTTGACCTGGCACCTCTCCAAGCAAAGCTGACTAAGCAAATAATACCCATAAGGGCAGGTGAGGATACTCTTTGGTGGGGCTACAGTCCACAGGGCTCCTTCAGCATGAGGGAAGCCTATCAGATAACCGCTCATTCGAACCCCCCTTCGGATTCGAATGTTTGGAGAAAAATCTGGAAGCTCAAACACTGGCCGAAAATCACGCTTTTCCTCTGGCTGGTCTCCCACTCAAGCATTCTAACTTGGGACAACCTCTTGAAAAGAGGCTTTGTGGGTCCCTCTTTATGTATACTATGTGGAGTGGCAGAGGAAAACATGAATCATCTCCTTAACACTTTCCCTTACACAGCTCAAATTTGGGACCATGTAGCGACCATCATGCTGACCTCAGATCACCTCAGAGACAGCATCATAGCCACCATCATGAATTGGAGAGAGCAGGATTTCCAGTCTCCCCTCCTCAATTGCATCTGGCAACTCCTCCCGGGCTTTATTCTTTGGCAAACTTGGAAAGAAAGAAACAAGGGAATTTTTAGGAACACCTCTCTACCATGGCAACATTGTTGGGCTCACTGCTTTCACAACACTTTGGAAACCCTCCACCTCAAGAATTGGACAGATGCTGATACAGATTTCCCTCCCTCAGAACTCACCATTCTTCGATACTGGACCCCGCTTCCTACTCTTCAGATTCGCCCCCTCCTCCCTTCTTCCCATCGCACCTCGAACAACCCCTCCTTCTGGTCCCCTCCTCCTGAAGGTTTCGTTAAGCTCAATTTCGACAGAGCCTCGAAAGGCAATCCCGAAGCCGCTGGGTATGGTGTGGTATATCGTAATCACCACGGGCACATCCTGGAAATAATGGCAGGCTCCCTCGGGCATTCCACGAACAATGTAGTAGAGATCTGGGGACTCATCAAAGGACTGCAATTGGCCATCAAAAATCACTACACAAAGGTGATCGTAGAGGGGGACTCTCAAGTTATCATAAGCCTGTTGCGCCAAATCTTAAATGGCACAAAACCAGACAGTATCTCACCCAGTTGGAGACTGTCACATGGCTTACAGATCACTATAGATTTACTCGATCCAAATCATGTCTTCATCCCTACACACATCAAAAGGAAGGCAAATCAATTTGCTGATGAACTCACCAACCTAGGTGTCAACAGACAAGGCCCAGACCTTCACTGTCATGCAACCCAGGACCAAAATCACCCTATCCTCCAGCAATGCATTCGCAAAGCTGGAATGATAGATAACTCCCCGGATGGGGTGTCAGATTGCTCAACGTGGCAGGAGATGAGGGCAGGTAGGGGGCGTCGTGGCATGGAGCCACGTGATGGGCTTGTTCCACATCCCATCACCCCACCTGAAGTTTAAATAGAAATTATGGTGATGCGAGGGATCATTAACGACGACGTCCTCTCCCCCTCATTGCAAATTTGGATGAATAGGTGCACTATGGATCCGACTCACTTTGTTTTGAAGTTTGCAGAGCTCCCCCCTCCGCCATTGAATTTTATCGTTGTTCTTCTCCCCTGGTACCCGGAGACCTTCGACCCCATGGCCAGCCACACTGCGCCTATAATGATGAGGTCGAGGCCAAGAGGCAAACCCAGGCTGGGCTCCCCTTGGAAGCCTCAGCGGCCTTCGACCTCTCCTCCGGATTCCACCTTGGATGATTCCTCCCCTCGCCATCAGTCCAATCCCACTCCTGTTTCCCTGCGATTTCATCAGTTTAGCTCTATGGTAGTCATACCCCGCACGTCCGTCTCACTCCTAAGGATTCGTAATGACTTTCCGGYAGTCCCCCATAACCCTGTTACCCTCCATGACCCTCCGGGCAGACTGGATAGTGAACCTTCCCAACAGGGGATGCCTCAAGGGGCAGGTCACAACTCCCAGGAGTCCTTTGACAGAGAACAATTTAGGCACAGCCTGTCTGTCTTTCACAATTTGGTTTTCGAGTTAAGGTGGGAGGTGGCAGACTTGCACTTTTGAATGCAGACCACGGAAGCAAAGGTGGTCAATTTCCTTCAAATTATCGTTTCTCTACATGCGACCCTGTTCTCGGATCCTGTCAACGACAACGAAGAGGACAGTCAGCACCGGGGGATGAACCAGACAGACAAGCAGCAAGAGGCACGTGAGGAAGGTAACGAAGAAGTTGAGGACGACGAGGATGCTGACAAGCAGTGGGGCGATGAGACAGTTTTCATTGAGGAAGAGCCATGGCCAGGAGACCTTTAGTCCGCGCAGACCAGTCACCTACCAGGTGTCTAAGTTTACAGTTTTAGTTATCCAATGATACATAGTAGAAATAAACAGTATAGCTACTGTCTCTCTGGTTTTACCTATGACTTAATGAACTACTAGATGATTAGGCTGGCTAGACTGGTTTCCCCATGGACTGGGGCAGTCCATTTATTACATCTTGCACCATTTTGTATTTTGGTATCTTGCTTTAGTCTCTGAAATCTTTTAATATACTTATACTCTTATTTACAAAAAAAAAAAAAATCCAGGCCCCTCTTTTCCTTTGAATCCACCGCAACCTAGACTACCTTTCCTGGAAACTTTGTATTTTCTATACTTGTAGAGGTTTTTGAATGACCTAATCTGTCATGATCTGTGTTCCCCCCCCATGTTGACTAAGTTTCCCTCGGACATCCCTAATTTTGAAGGAAAGCCTAGTGAAGATCCAGGTGATCCTATTACGACATTTCATTTATGGTTTTCATCCAACTTGTTAAAGGATGAATCTGTTCAATTGTGTTTGTTTCAACGCACTCTTATAGGGGGTTCCACGAAAGAAATTTCTAATGAGAGATTATTTATTATTTTCAGTCTCGTTTGGATTAATTAAAAAAATAATCCCCCATGGAGTCTTCTTTAATCCCTTTTCAGACTCTCTAAAATTCAAAAGATTCTCGAGCGATCTCGTTTCCATACATGCTCATCTAACTAAACTTTTAAGGCACATATGTATGGCGAAAGTTTATCCATTTGTCGGTCTGGATGGTTAATTTATGAGTAACAATATTCCATAGGATCTTTCTTATCTATGAGAGTATTCTCAAATTTCAACCTTTTTTCAAGCCTGAGGGACTAAATTTTCAAAAAAGGGACATTCTCCCTGGTTTTGGTTTATCTCTTTTTCGGGCCTTGGATATTATTTACGAAAAAGGAACCCCCTTGGAGTCCATATTTAAGCTCTTTTCAGACTCCCTAAATATGAAAACATTGCCAAGTGACCTTGTTCCTTTCACACTTGTTAATTGGTCTAGAAGGAGTATCTATTTGCCATAAGTTTAACCCTTTTTCCAGCCAATATATTGTCCAGGAAAAAGGTATGCCTCGGGAGACATGTCTCATCGGGAGAGTTCTCCTAAGTTATATTTTATACTTTTTTGGGATAAGGGGACTAAACTTAGAAAAAAGTTGTGAGTCCATAGTTAAGCTCTTTTCAAAATCCTTAAAATTGAAAATATAGCCGAGTGATCTTGTCTCGATAACACTTGTTAAAATGGTTTTGAAGAGACATCCTTTTGGTATAAGTTTAACCCTTTTTCGAACTAATTGGACTAATTATGAAAAATGAACACTCTGGAGTCTTCTTCTAATGTTTTTCAGACTCTATAAATGTGAAAAACCATCAATCTTGCCTTCTATGGGCTCATAAAACTTCACATGGAAGGAGTCTTGTTGTGTCATTCTTAATCACATCGCATTTCTCATCCTTGTGTCTTTGGCCTAATTTCAACTTCATGTTGCTATTAACTGAACCTTCAAAGAATTCCTTAAATGCAAGCCTTGTAGCACTTTTTTCCCTTGCGATCTGACACCTTGAGCCATGGAGGAATTTTCCTGAGTGTCCTTATCCTACACATGTCTCATTGCACTAAGCATCAATATGTTCCATGCGCTTGGAACTATTTTTCTTTTCCATGATAGTCATTCCTCCTTTGTAACTTATCATTCTTTTATTCTTTTTCAAGCTCGTTAAAAATTTGAAAAAGACAAAAAAGTAAAATATTCCAAAAAGAGGGGATGGGATATACATTCTCTTTATTGACAACAATATAGTCTCCCTTGGACAAAGCACATCATTTTTTTTTCTACAAGCATCAAGATCTAGCATAACCTTAGGAAGTTGTTCTCAATACATAGAGTTGTGTCCTCCTTCATTTGGTTACTCTTCCAAACATATGGATATTTTGTGGTGCCTCTTATGTCATTGACTTATGTTAATAATATTCTTCCTAAGTCTCATTGTTTTGTCATGATTTTATCCAAAAAAGAATTATCCAAACTGAGTCATTCATTCTGCAGTTGATCTCTTGAATTTCATGAGTTGGCCATCCCAAGGGTCCAGTCAAGTTCATATTCAAAATCAATGAATTTTTGTTCCTGATGATTGAGGTCCTATAGGCTTTCCCTGATGGCATGTCGAAGACCTCAGAGTAGTGAGTCTTACACTCCTGTTGTACTCCTACCTGAGTGTTGAATATCTTCAGTTTGTTTCTCTAGCTATGAATTTATCATATCCATATACACGTGTTTATGCTTCCTGAAGATGCATATGACATTGTACTTATATATCTTCAGATGATTTTGAGATGTAGATCCATTGTGTATTGTTCACGGCTACACTTTATATATACATTCATATTTATTTTATAGTCATGACTACTATCTATATGAAATGGATCTGCAATGTACTTGATTGGCAACCATGCTTAGTTTATCCCGAGCATGGGTATGCCCGCCTTGGAGAGATTATCACTATTTTTCAAATGACATGCTCACAAACACTCATCTTGGGCTCACTCAAATCCGTGCCTTCCCACTGTGTAAAGATATTGTAATGTATTCCAACCATCCATTTCTCCTTTTACCTCACACATTAAGGGGCATTTGTTATAGTCCAAAAATTCCACATCTATGGATCCAAGACATTGGCCCATCCATTTGCATACTTTTCCAAAAATATTGTTGAGGATTCCTTCTAAAAAAACCATTTTTTGGATAGTGTACATGCCATGTTGCACTAATAGACTGCATACACATCCATGTTTCATGCTAGTTATCCCATGTGCATACACTTTTTTCATGCTAGTTAGATCGCGTTTACCTCCAAAATTTTCAAAAAATATAAAATTGCATAGAATTCGGTGGATTTTACGGGCTATGGAGGGTTTCCTAACCATTTTACCCCTTGTAGCTCATCCCCAAAATGAATAACCATATTTTTCTCATATAAAAGGAGGTCTTGGGGAGTCATTTATACACATGAACAAGAGAATAAGAAAACTCTTCCAAAATCCCTTCCCTTTCATTGCCCAAGATTTGCATCTTTATCTGAGTTTTAGCCTCAGCTTTCCCCTCCAGCGATTCTCCCTATGAAACCCTTCCTCCTTCCCTAGATGGTATGTTGGTTGTGAGAATATAATGTGGGATTTATACACTTGGAGCCATGATAGAGGAGCCTATACTTGGTTCATAAAGAGGTTGCAAGAAAAGGTTGTAACTTTTTTATATTGAATTTGAATAAAAGAGATTATCTTTGTTCCAAAACCCTATGTTTACATTTTCTTGTTGATTTTATCATTTATATCTATATTTAGGTTTTTAAATTGATCATTAGAGATTTCATATGTTGTTGCATTGTATTCTTAACCCCTTGCAGGTCATCTTTGGGAGGAGATTTGTGATCTAAGAGGCATCATCAAGTGGAAGAGGTCTACATCAACCATAAGGGTTGAAGGTGCACTCATTAACCCTCTCTTCCCTCTTTCTCTTATCACTTAGTCTAGATGGTTTTGGGTTAGAATAAACGTAGATCAATCTTTTAAGGGAGTTATCGCTATGCCTATTCCTTATACCCAGTTTAGGTGGAATTTCCCCATGGCAATGGAATGACAAGGAAAGGCATGGAAAGGTAAGGAAAGGAAAATCAAGGTAAGAAAATGCAAGGCATGTCATGGCATGGAATCACAAGTCAGGAAAAGCAAGGAAATGTAAATAAAGACAAGGCTATACATTGAAAGGGAATGCAGAGCAAGGAAAGGCCACACATGGAAAGGGAAGGAAAGGAAACACATGGAAATGAAAGGCAAGGTAAGGAAAGGCAAGCCAATGAAAGGAAAGAAAATCCAAGGAAAGACAAAGCTAGGAAAGCCTAGGAAAACAAGGCAAGGCACACTTGTGGATAGATGATCGACTTTCTATTTTGGGGAGTTGATCACATACTTTGTTGTGGATGCTCTAACCAATTGGAATCTTGTACATTCATACATGGGTTTGGCTACCTTGGAATTCACACATGTGGAGTGGTTTCATGCATGCACATTATTGGAGGGAACATTCCATGTGGAAAGTTGACATTTGAATAGGATTGATGTATGTTATCACACATATTGTAGGTTGGGAAAAGCCCGACCCAATCTACAAAATTGGGACAATTTTAAGAATATATACCCATTGTAACCTTAGATAGATACTCCCCTCGCTTTAGTAATGATAGATCACCACAAGGGGGGAATATTGGTGACCCTGGGTGATTAAGATGGAAATTGAAACCCATATAGGTCGATTTAGGAAGTGGAAAATGGCTTGGATAAGAGTCTTGTTGATAAGGGTAGGTTGCCAAAGTATAGTTTACCTAAAAAAGAGTGTTGTACATGACCAAAACAAGACAATATATTGAGATACAAGCCAGATAATCAAAGGGACAATTAAGTGAAGCTTTCTATCCTATATTATAGCAGTAAAGAAATATATATATCAGCAATCAAAAGAGATAGTTACTGTATAATTAACCATCAAAAGTACCAAATATTTATTGGACAATGAAGCACTAAAACGGTAGCGATTTTTTCAATAGTTAAGCATAAAATATGATGGTGAAATGAGCTTGCAAAATGATTTTATCGGAAGTAATTTAGGGCATCCAATTGGATGTA
>JZKD02S1670758.1:628684-659138 GCA_000966675.3 Picea glauca
AGAGACACAGATTTACGTGGTTCACCCAGTGTGGGCTACGTCCACCAGAGAAATTGCCAGGTCCTTACTTTATTATTATCCAGCAAATGAAGGGATACAACCTACAGCAAAACCCACTGTAACTTCCTCTTCTTTCTCTCCCAGTCTCCTCTCTCAAAATACAATATTCCCCCTCATACATAGCTGCAATACATTTCCCTCATAAAAAGAGGGTTTCCTTCTAGGGAAAAAACCCTAACATAATCTCTACCGTTAGATCTGCGACCTTATAATGAATGGTCCAGATTTACAATGAAATTACAATATACTTTTATAAGGCAATTTTTGCTTTGGGGGCTTTGCCCCCGAACCCCCATCGGGGGACACTGCCCCCGAACCCCCATCAGGGGACGCTGCCCCCGAACCCCCGCTGGGGGCCCGCTTGCCCCCAGACCCCCCAGCCGAGGGGATGGACCCCCCGGACCCCGCAGAGGGGGTACCCCCCTCTGCACTCCCTCGCGTGGAAGAGTGTACATACTTCTGGGGTGTAAATACTTCATGGGTTATAAACACGACTGAAATCAAGGACCTCTGAATTAGGAAGATAATCAGGCTCCACAACCAACAATATCATTGTGGTACAAATATAGCGATGTGAATAGATGTTTTGAGGTCGAACATGGTAGAAACCACTTGATTAGTAGTATTTGATGTATATCATTAACAAGTGTCAGGGAAATTACCAATGATGTCAATGAATCCCAACGTACCCTAGTACATTCCAACGAATGTGAAAAAATGAGTTGAGGTCAAACATTCGTGAAATAATCTGATCAGAGGTAAATGATGTAAACCCACTATCAAAAGTGAGGAGGACATCCATTGAGGCATCGAGGTCCCAAGGTACTAAATGGTTTCTAATTATAATTCTCGGATGATGTGTTGAAGTCAACAGGAAAATAATCATCAAAGGAGGTCCTTTATATATCCCACATCATTGACACGAAACTAACACAGGAAAGTGATGTAAGATGGTGAATCAAATGAGTATGGAATGAAACAAGAAATAGAAATTGGAAATACTGTAGATGGATGGTTTGAAGTGAAACTTCCTTTGAACATGATGAGGCAGGACAATTGAATTGGAAACATTGACTCGATGAGTACCAAAAATGTAATGTGATGACAATAACAGAACTCTTCGTCTGGAAGAAAACGTATGGTGACACATGGAATTGGTATGAATAAGAGACAAGAAGAATACCCAACTTTAAGACGAGATGCAAACAAGTGTCATGTTCAAGGGAGACAATAGCTTCCATAAATGAATTCTCAAAAACTTGACCCACTTCCTTCAATTTTTCCCCCACCCAAATAGATGAGTACCTCTTTTTCATTTAAAAATCTTAAGGAGGGTAACACATGATCGATACAACTCAACTTCAGTAAGTTCCTCTTTCTTTATTTAACGAACTAGAAGAAGTAAGGATCTGTTCCCATATGTGTCCTTCAATGTGTAGTTTAGCAAGTCCAAAGAAGGAAAACTCAGTGGTTTTCCATGTTTAGAGAGTCTAAAAAGAACTTAAAGGTGACTCCAGGGTTGTGATTTTTTGTAATTTTTAGTCTCTAAAGTTCAAAACAGTATTAAAAAATGCAGGGGATAAATCTTCTATTCATGCTTGATTAGAGTGCTCCTTTTTCATAATTAGTCTTGCGAGTCTGAAAAAGAGATAAAATATCACTCGAAATATGCCCTTTCAAACCTTTTAATTAGTTTGAAAGGAATCAAGATCACTCGGTAATATTTTCATGTTTAGAGAGTCTGAAAAGAACTTAAAGGAAACTCCAGGGGGTTCATGTTTCATATAACCTTTATGAGTCCGAAAAAGTGATAAAATTATACTCAGTCATAGTCTCACGTATTTACGAGCATGAGAAAGAACAAAGACTAAGCTCGGTAACTTATTCTCATGTATTCAAAAGAATGAGAAAGAAAAAAAATTAAGATCGTTCTAGAAAAATACTACTACGTTACGATGGGAATGACCTTCGAATGAGGATCACTCCTATAAGCATGTGTCTCTAGAGGTATTTTCCCCCCATCTTCTTTGGCAGAATTTAGTGGTTCTTCTCTAGCATGGTGTCTAGAAGCTAGAGACCTGCCCCCCAAGCATCGTTTCCTCCAACAATTCTTCTTCTTTCCTCATTGAGACTTCTAGTTACTAATGGAAATATTTTCACTAGGTGGAGGAAAATAAGGTTCAAGTACTCAATACAGAGTGAGAATAAATTGTACTGGAGGGGGGTCTATCTCATTTTTTAACGATTTGGACAAAGACAATGAACTATGCTCGTTGAGGCCTGGTACTACAAAAGGATGAGATGAATCGAAGGATTTTCGTACCTGATTCAAAATCATGTTTAAGGTGGAAACTTGCATGATGGAAGGATCAGGCGAAGGAAAAAATCCCATGTGTGAGGAATCCTTAAGAAGACCTACACCTACACTCTCAAAATTATTTTGTCGTACAAAAGGGACATGATTTGTTGCGACATTGTTGAGATATGGAGTTGTATACTCGATTTGGTCAATAATGATAATATTTCCTTGATGGGGAAATCATAATATACGAAACAAAAAATATGAAATGACAGTCATTGCATAGAACCAACTATGACCAAGTAGAAAATTATAATCCAGGGGCATGTCGACTACGTCGATATCAACCGAAATAATTTTACCCTTCAAAGTTACAATAGAAGATTGCAAGAGTCCATGAGGTTTGAAACCATGTCCATCAAACGATTTTAAGGTGGTAGGGGATAGGGTAAGTGTAGGAGAACCAAGGGCTCTCCAAAAAGGAAAATACATAACACAAGTCGAGGCTCCCTCATCCAAAACAATACGATGGATTTTATTTCCAGCAACCAAAACTTGAATTTGGAATTCTACGTAGTGGGAAACTCTCTCTTTAAAATAATACAGATTACACGTAATCATATTCAAATCCTTAGGATCCATGGCTCCAATAGCTAACAACATGGTTCTACGTTGACTTGCAAAGTTTTGTAGAACTTCAACGGTTGACATAGCGCAAGGTTCTTGCCCCAAATCTTCAACAATGTTGTAGTTTTGGAAAGAGCGAGCATTTGGATTAAATGTCTCTTTTTGAATTTCGCTCTTGGGTGGGCACAATGCTACATCAAAAATCATATTCTCAATCTAAAGAGGATTAGAATATGGAGGAGGAGTATATTTAGAAGGTTGGTTGACAACATTCCCTTTAGTCTTATCATCTGGAGGACTGTCATAGGTATTTGCTCAAGTTTTTACACTAACCGTCTTAAACATGTAAACCTAAGAAGTGCTTATGGAAGCATCCCCATGGTGGGTCACCTCCTTGTGAAGGGACAGGGTTTTAGGAACCCAAGTGTTTCTACTAAACCAGTTGGGAGGTACCCTTCAAATAATTAGCGACTGCCTCAAGATGAAGGAAGTATTTCGTGTAGTGGTATTCTCAACAAATCATACAAGGAGATTTAGGTTTCCTTGTCGGTTGAGTATCAATAGAATTAGGATTATCCTTCTCATTAGAAGGTTTATTCAATTTTCCCTTGTTTTTATTGTTACCTCTTGATTGATGAGATGAATTTTTTTGGACTTCATTCACCTTGGATCTTTGAGAAGGATCAAAAGTATTTGTGGTGTTTTGAATAGAACTAGATTCCATAGCAAGTCTAGATGAAAAATTCGATGGACAAGGAGCAATAGGGATCAGATAGTAAAGTGTGCAATACTGGGAATAAACCAAGTCTAAATATTTTTCATTTATGATAGCCTGCTCCTCAGTAACGATGTTTCACATAGAAACATCATGGGTGATGGGTGGCCAGAGAGACTTTGTAAACCAATACACGAGGAGTTGGTCCAGAATTTGATCTTTAATCGACCGTCTTGGTCGTCTACACTCATGAATATGATCAAAGATGTGGGTGGAAGAGGATTGTTGGAGAGAGGTCAAAATTTTCATACCAGTATCATACCATACAGGCCACTGAAAATGCATCAAGAAATCAATGGAAAGAGAGTTAAAGTCGACAAAAGAGTTATGCAGCAGTTCAATGTACCATTTCATTGCCACACCTATAAGTGTTCTCTGAAAATGTCTAAGATGAATGGAATCATCCATAGAAGAGTTGGAAGAACACCATAAGTGGAAAGTCATAACATGATTGTTAGGATATTCCCTAGGTTTTTTGTCGAATTTTGGAATGTTGGATGTTAATTTGGCATGGATGGCGGGCCAAAATGGGGCATGAAGGATGGTATCATTTGTTAACTGTGACATATCAGGAAGATCTAGCGTAGCCAAGAACGGTAGTTATCGGTGAGGTTGTTGATATTGGTGATTACCATATTACATGGGAACGCCAGTAGGAACATATCCAGGTTGTGGAAAGATGACAAAATGAGATGTTCCTCCCATATAAGGTGGTTGTCTGGGTTGTCCACCTATGTAGGGTGGTTGTCCTTCTTGTCCAACCATGTACTCTGATTGAATAGATGGGCCTCCTACATACTGCGGTTGACCTGTTGGTCCTTCTATGTATGGTGGTGGAAGGGATTGTTGTGTTTTAATCAAGGGGTTTACAGATTGATAGAGCATAGTTCCTTGTGGAGGAATGCATGTTAGATTGGGTTGAGTCCACAAAGGATTCGCAACTCCTAGATATGGATCTCCATGATACATACCAGTGGTAGTATGGATAGTTGCAGGATTGGTTTTTCCCCATGCTTGTTGATGTTGAAACCATGTAGGTTTCCCTGTAGTAAATAAATTTCTTGCACC
Organism: Picea glauca; assembly: GCA_000966675.3. Classification (NCBI taxonomy): domain Eukaryota; kingdom Viridiplantae; phylum Streptophyta; class Pinopsida; order Pinales; family Pinaceae; genus Picea; species Picea glauca. The sequence continues at coordinate 633,514 of JZKD02S1670758.1, forward strand.
TGAAGGTTTCCCCCTAGTAAAACTTTTCCCTGCACCTGAAGGTTTCCCCCCAGTTGAAAATTGGCCTCCCACTGAAGATTAACCTCCAGTGTAGGGAGTATAATTTTTTTATGTGTGAGATGGAGGTTGAGTATCTTGTGTAACCGTGGTTGTGTGAATTACTTCATTGTTGGCCATTTGACCTATGGGACGACCAATTAAAGAACTTGGCGTGTGCATGTGTGGAAAAAATGAAGCAGGAATATTACCTGACTCATGTGAAAGAGGAGATAAATGCATAAGTGGTTGAGTTAGGGTTACTTGGGTCATTGATGTTTCTGGTAAAGAATAAGAACCAACAGTATCAACTATGGGAGTTGTGGGAAAAGATGAATTCCCAAGTCTTTCAGGAAAACTAAAAATTAGTGGGTTTGTGCCAAGGGATGGTCTAGTGGTTGAACCGGGTGGTAAATAGTAAGAAGAAAAGGAATCAAAATATCTCTTGGATAGTGTATCAAAGAGAGGTTGTCCAATAGGATTGGTAAATGGAGGATTCACAAAAGATGCCAAGATTTATAGGAAGGTTGGGACATGTTCTTCAACGTGATGGCCACTTCCAGGAGCGACACTCCTAGTGTTAGAAGTGTGATTTGTGATCATTGTTTTGTAAGAAATAATAGGTTGTGGTTCTTGAGTGTCAAGTTCAACCTTTTATATTGTGAAAAATCCAATCCTAAGGCCGACTATGAAAGACAAAGAGACACACTCCTATGAAAAATAAAATAAATAAAATAAGAAACAACAAACTTAAGGATATTTTGAAGATGGGATATCAAGTCACCAATGAATAAGTGAGAAGAAACTACCCCAACCTCCACATAAAATCCCTTCTCAGTGAAAGAAACCCTTTCTTTCACGGGATCACCCTCCAAGGGTACTTTGAGTGTGATACAATGTATGCCCTAGGTACCATGGGAATCCCCCCACAGTCACCTATGTAGGGACCTAGAAAATGCCACTAAGGTTACCAACTCACAATAAGCCTTTGGGGGGTAGAGTCGACAGTTAGGACCGAACATATGGGAAGGATATCAAAGTTTGAAACTCTTCAAAAGAACTGAAGACAAGTGGAATGGTAGGACTCCAGAGGACCTCGAACAAATTCAGAATTCATGAAGCACCGAGACCAAATGAAACCAATGGTTCCTCAAGAACAACCCCCAATATATGATCTATCTTCTATGATTGGTTAATCTTTGGAGGGGTAATATGTTTTTCTCTCCTACACATGGCCTTCTGTTTATCCCCTGTGTGAGAGGGTGTTCTCAACTATGCTTATGAAAAAGTTAGATTTATGAGATTTTTATTGTTCTACAGTTTCTTTAGTAGTCTTGGAAAATTTACTCACTTCACCTAGTCAAAATACCCTAATCCTAGGCTACTATTGGTGTGCTAAAAACAAAAAATATTCGATTTGATCTTATTAGCATGTGGTTAATTTTAATTGCTTTTAACTCAAAGGGTTCACAGAGATGAAACTGATTATGTGTAAGAAACTCGACTCCAATAGAATGCAAAATAATGATATGATATTCTTTCTTTTGATGAATTCTGCATATGGGAAGAAGACACATTCTGTTCTTCTTAGTCACAAGAAATCACTCAAAACAATGCAACTTTCAATTTATGGGACCAATATGATGCCAAACGACCAAGCAAATGTTTCTGAAAACTGAAATGCATATGAAAAAGTAGCTCTTTTTCCGAACATAAACCAAATAAAACTTCCTAATGAATGCAAAATTTATTCGTTTGATTAACTATGCAAGGAGATATGCAAACTTTTTGCTTCTTAACGTTTAGATGAAAGATATCTAATTTTGATACAAATAATTATGAGGAAAAAAGAAATCAAACAAAGTGCACTCAAAGTGATGAGAACTGAAAGAAAACAAGTAGGAGATAACATGCTCAATCACGAACTCAATAATGCGAAAGAGAAAGAAAACAAACACTCATAGAAATCCTCAAACGAGATAAAAAAAAATGAATGATAAATGGATAGCTCGTAGAAAAACAAATTCAAGGGTGTTCAAATTTCTCTGAGAAAAAATATCCTCAAGATTAGACTGAGAAAAAGTGAGTAAAAGGGGAAGAAAAACCTAGAAAAGGAGATCAACGCTCATGTTTCCATAAGGACAGAGTGTTATAGGGATCTAGTATGCACTACATGGGAGCGTTTATGATAGATCAGTGCTCTGTTATACATAGCAAAGGAGTGTTACCCTTCCTAAAAACTTAGAAATAAGGCTTAAAAATCAAGAAATTTTACCCAAAGCTTTGTGAAATTTTCAACGAGAAAGGGAGAAAGAGAAGGAGATAAGAAACAGACAATAAAAATGATCTAAAGGTGGGAAACATCTCAAATGATCCAAGGAAATACAAGTCAATGTCCCTCCCCAGTGGAGTCGTAGATTTCTATTATGGAATGATTCCCCTATGGATAGGTGAATCTTCCCTTGTACTATATACCCCTAATACCAAGACAGAAAAACACAAGTGGACATGAACATCCCTTTGAATCTAGTTTAACCAATCTGAAAGAGATAGAGGGAGAAAAGGTGTGATGCACCTTGTTTCGAAGTTTGTCCTCGCTACTTCTAATCTGAGCTTGATCTCCAAACTCATTAGCGCAACTTGATGCCTACAATGCAATGGAAAACAAAGAGAAACAAATAAATCCTACTCTACAATATTAGATAAAAAAAATTCATCTACAAAGATCGAAAGAACACTAGACAAGTGCATGTAAGGATACACAATCTTGAAGGAAATAGGCCAATTACATTGAAATGAGAACCTAAAGAGAATACTTACAAACATGGATGATGATGCAACATTCCTCCAAGCTCCCCTCATCTAGCCCTTGCACGATGCTCCCAAGATTATAAGTTTGATATCCAAAATCTCCCTTCCTTATCCATGGAAATCCCTCATTATAGAGGATTTGGAGACTTAACCACCATGGATAATATCACTCACTAGATCCACTAAAATGGGATCTCAATATTTTTAGGGAGAAAATATCTCTCAAGGTCTTTAAGGAGGAAATATCTCTCAAGATCCACCAAATTAGGATTTTGGTTTGAAAAAATATCTCAACCATCCATGAGATTTTCAACCTCTCCTTGAAAATATGAAACTAAATGTGAGTTGGATTATCACACTAAATTAAGTTTCTTTTTATGAATATTAATAAATAATTCATGTGCACATAGTATTATGACCTTAATATAATATCTTTCTCCTCCACATTGACTAGGGATTGTGACATATGTTATTTCATGGTGTCAAGGTGTATGCGACACTTAGAAATGTGCATATGAAACTTTTACGACACTTGTGACACTTAGGGTGAGGTAATTAAGTGTGGAATTTTGATGTTTAACACCCGCCTCAGAGAGATTATCATTATTTTCCACACGACACACTCACGAACACTCGTCTCGGGCTCACTCAACTCTGTGCCTTCCCACTGTGTAAATATATTGCAATGTATTATATCCATTAGTTTCTCTTATGACCTCACACATTAGGGGGCATCTGTTATAGTCCAAAAATGCCACATCTATGCATCCAAGACATTGGCCCATCAATTTCCATATGTTTCCAAAAATATTGTTGAGTCGTCCTTCTAAAAAAACTTGTTTTGGATAGTGTATGCACCTTGCTGCACTAATAGCCTTCATACACATGTGTGATGCATGTTAGTTATCCCGTGTACATAATCTTTTTGCATGCTAGTTAACCTACGTTTACCTCCAAAATTTTCAAAAAATATAGAATTGTACAGAATTCAGTGGAGTTTACAGGCTATGGAGGGTTTCCTAACCATTTTACCCCTTGTATACCATCCCCAAACAAAATAACCATATTTTTATCATATAAAAAGAGGTATTTGGGACTCATTTAGACACATGAACAAGAGAATAATAAACATCTGCCAAAATCCCTTCCCTTCCATTGCCCAAGATTTCATCTTTATCATAGTTTTAGCCTTATCTTTCCACTCCAACCATTATCCCTATGCAACCCTTCCTCCTTCCCTATATGATATGTTGTTTGTGAGAATATAATGTGGGATTGATGCACCTGGAGCCACGACAGAGGAGCTCGGACTTGGTTCGTAGACAGGTCGAAAGCAAAGGTTGTAACCTTTTTATCTTGAATTTGAATAAAAGAGATTATCTTTGTCCCCAAACCCTATGTTTACATGTTCTTGTTAATTTGATCATTTATATCTATATTTAGGTTGTTAAAGTGATCATTAGAGATTACATATGTTGTTGCATTGTATTCTTAACCCCTTCCAGGTCAGCTTTGGGAGGAGATCTATGATCTAGGAGGCAACAAAAAGAGGAAGATGTCTACATCAACTGTAAGTATTGAAGGTGCACTCATTAACCCTCTCTTCCGTATTTATCTTAACACTTATTATAGATGGTGTTGGGGTAGATTAAATGTAGACCAGTCTTTTAAGGGAGTTATCGCTCTGCCTATTCCTTAGACCCATTTTAGGGGGGATTTCACCATAGGAATGGCATAAAAAGGAAAGGAATGGAAAGGTGAGGAAAGGAAATTCAAAGTAAGTAAATGCAAGGCATGTCATGGCATGGCATCACAAGTCAAGGAAAGGCAAGGAAATACAAAGCAAGGAAAGGATATACATGGAAAGGGAAGGAAAAGAAAATAAATTCCACACATGGAAATGGAAGGAAAGGAAAGGTAAGGAAGACAAGACAATTAAAGGAAATAAAATCCAAGGAAAGGCAAGTCTAGGTAATCCTAGGAAAATAGGAAAGGCACACTTGTGGATATATGATCGACTTTCTATTTTGGGGAGTTTATCACATACTTTCTTGTGGATGCTCCATCCACTTGGAATCTTGTACATTCATACATGGATTTGGATACCTTTGAATGAACACATGTAGAGTCATTGCATGCATGCACATTCTTGGGGGGAACATTCCATGAAGACACTTGGCATTTGAGTAGACTTGATTCTTGTTATGGCACAGATTGTAGATTGAGAAAAGCCTGAACCAATCTACAAAAGTGGGAGAAATATGATAATATATACCCACTGTAACCTTAGATATATACTCCCCTCAGTTTAGTAAGGATAAATCACCACAAGGGGGGAATCTTAGTGACCCTAGGGGGATTAAGATGAAATTGAAACCCATATAGGTTGATTTAGGAAGTGGAAAATGGCTTGGATAATAGTATTTTTGATAAGGTTAGGTTGTAGAAGTATAGTGTACCTACAAAATAGTGTTGTACATGACCAATACAAGACAATATATAGAGATACAAGACAGATAATCAAAGGGAAAAATAAGTGAAGTTTTCTATCCTATATTACAGCAGCAAAGAAAGATATATATCATCTATCAAAAGAGCTAGTTACTGTAGAATTAACCATCAAAAGTACCAAATATTTATTGGACAATGAATCCCTAAACAAGTAGATAGTTTATCAATAGTTAAGCATAAACTTTGATGGTGAAATGAGGCTGCCAAATGATGTTATCAAAAATAATTTAGGGCATCCAATTGGCTGTAGAAAAATATTTTCTACAACAATAACTTATACTCAAATAAATCAGAAAACAAATTGCCCAGATGATATCCAATACCAAGTAGTTTAATAATAGCAAGTATCCAACTATTTTATATGGTAGAAGAGTGAGATACAAGAGATAAAAGAATGATTTTGTAGTAGCCCTAGTGTTTGTAGAATAATTTTATAAAAACGGGAATAAATATATGGTTAAGCTAGATGTTCTAGTGGCTCAATAAAGCCTAAAGAAAGTGGATTTGATTCCAATTTAAACAAATTAAATATCTCAACAAATCATGTTTCCCAATGCGGCAATTTTGTTTCTCCAATGCAATTTTGGATTAGTGCTTCAATTTGTTTGGTAATGGAATCTTGGTTGTAAGAGTTCGATCCACTACTTATCTATGGGTGTAATCTCATTTACACCTATAGAAATTAAATCCAACAAGGGAAGTCTAGGTGGGTGTAATCCCTTTTACTCCCTAGAGCAAGTAAATCCAACAAGGTAAGTCTTGGCGGGTGTAAGCCCTTTTACTCCTCCTAGCAACCTTGTGAAATATGAATTATCCAATAACAATTAAGATGAAATTGGTGTAGGGTGTATTCCCTTATTCTCCTCCAATATTTTTAGACAATAATAGCATGAAATAAGAACAAATTACCAAAATAATGCAGAAATTTCCTTACCAATTCCACAAGATGGAAAGATAAAACCCTAATTTACCAAGTAAATTTAATCCATATGAAATAAATAATCCTTCCAACACAATAAAAATCAAGGAAAGCAAAGGCAAGTAAAGGCTAGACATGGAAACAAAATTCAAAGCAAGACAAGGCAAGGAAAGTAGGGAAATGCAAGGAAAGGAAAGGTAACACATGACAAGGAAAGGAAAGGAAAGGTAAGGCAAGGCAAGGAAAGTAAAGTCAAGGAAAGTGAAGGAAATCAAAGGTAAGGAAAGTCTAGGAAAGGAAATACAAGTCAATCAAATTCAAGAAAAGGCTAGGAAATCAAGGCAAGCAAAGGCAATGCAAGACTATACATGGCAAGGAAAGTCAAATCAAGGCATGGAAAGGAAAGAAAAGCAATTCAAGGCAAGGAAAGGCAAGGCACGATAAGACATGTAAAGGGCAGGAAAGGTAATGAAAGGAAAGTAAATGAAAGGAAAGTCAAGGAAAGGAAACACAAGGTAAGACATGGAAAGGAAAGGAAATATAATGAAATTCAAGGCAAGGTAAGGAAAGGCAAGCCAATCCAAGCCAAACCAAGGTAGGGAAAGGAAAGGCAAGGATAGGAAATAAAAACAAGAAAAGGAAAGTCAAGGCTAGGCAAGCAAAGCAAGGAAAGGAAATGAAAGGAAAGCAATGAAAGGAAAGGTAAGACATGGAAAGGAAAGGAAAAGTAAGGAAATGCAAAGAAAGTCAAGGAAAGCAAAGGCAAAGAAAGGGTAGGAAAGAAAGGAAAGGAAAGGAAAGGTAAGACAAGGAAAGGGAAGGGAAGGAAATGTAAGATATGTAAAGTAAATGTGACGTAAGGAAATATAAGGCAAGGAAAGGGAAGGAAAGGTAAGGCAAGGAAAGACTAGGAAAGACAAGCCAAGGAAAGGTAAGGTAAGGAAAGGAAAGTAAAGGAAATACAATGCAAGTTAAGACATATAAATGAAAGGAAATTATAGGAAAGGTAGGGAAAGGAAATCCAAGTCTAGGAAAGCAATGAAATCAAAGGAAATGTAAGGATAGGAAAGAAAGGAAAGGAAATGCAAGGAAAGGAAAGGGAAATCTAGACATGGAAAGGAAAGTCAAATCAAGGAAAGGAAAGGAAAGAAAGGAAATGAAAGGAAAGAAAAGGTAAGACATGGAAAGGAAAGGAAAGGAAAGGCAAGGAAAGAAAATGTAAGGTAAGGAAATGTAAGGTAAGGAAATCAAATTCAAGAAAAGAAAAGGCTAGGAAAGGAAAGGAAAGGAAATGCAAGGGAAGAAATGGAAAGACAATACTATGCACGCAAGAAAAGGAAAGGAAAGGTAAGGAAAGACAAGGAAAGGTAAAACATGGAAATGAATGGAAAGGCTATACAAGGTAGGGAAATTCAAAGCAAGCAAAGGAAAGTCTATGCTAGGAAAGTAAGGAAAGGAAAGGTAAGGAAACAATAGAAATGTCAAGGAAATTCAAGGCAAGGCAAGGAAAGCAAGGCAAGGCAAGGTAATACATGACAAGGAAAGGAAATGTAAGGTGAGGAAAGGCAAGGCAAGTAAAGGCAAGGAAAGAAAAGGAAAGGCAAGGATAGAAAAGGCAACGAAAATCAAGGCAAGGAAAGTAAAGGAAAGGAAAGGCTAGGCAAGAAAAGGAAATCAAAGGAAAGGTGAGGCTAGACATTGCAAGGTAAGTCTAGACATTGCAAGGCAAGGCTATACATGGAAAGGAAAGGCCAGACATGGAAAGGCAAGTAAAACCAAGGAAAGGAAAGACAAGCAAGGCAAGGAAAGGTAAGGAAAGGAATGTGAAGACAAGGTAGGGAAAGTCAAGGAAAGAAAAGGAAAGGTAATTCTAGGAAAAGAAAGCCTATACATGGAAAGGAAAGTCAAACTAAGGAAAGGAAAGCAAAGAAAGCTAAAGCAAGCCAAGCCAAGCCAATCCAAGACAAGGCAGGGAAAGGAAAGGCGAGGATAGACAAGCAAATTCAAGGAAAGGATAGGAAATAAATGCAAGGAAAGATAAGAAAAGGATAGATAGATATCCCTAACAACAAAAATGAACCACAAAATACAAGAATACCATAACAACCATAAAATGAAGCCAAAATTTCAATCATTCATAAATATGAAATATTTCTTCAATTATTCCTTTTACATATCTATGGTCATTCCAGTAGACCATCGATATAACTTCAAATATTTATGGTCTCGATTAACTTCTCATGCTCATAGTCAGGCAAGAAGTATCATACCTTTGATGGTTTCTTACTTGGCATTGTTTGTAGTTGGAGGTTTGTGCCAACAACCAAGTTTGTAAAGTGGTATACAACTTCATTGATTCTATAATATTGAAAAATATATAACCACCTTTAGTTCATGTTATTTCATCCTGTGTCATATATTGTCCTTTAATAACCATCGATCCAATCAGAAATTCAATGCCTTCAGAGTCTATTATTGATCGCATGAGGGTCTACTTTCCACCTAAGAAATGTGCTAGCCAATAGTCAGTTCCCCATTTATTACCTCTTGGGGAATCCACTATGTATATGTGCCCTACAAAAAATGGAGTTCCAACACATGAGTCCACTAAATGACCAAAGAATAAAACATTGATGCTATTTATTCAAAATTTAATAGAAGGTTTCATCAAACGTCACAATACAAGATCTAAAATGTGATCATAATATGCTAAAATATTTTATTGGTCCTCCTCAAAATGGAATAATTCCATATTTATATGTTGACCAATGGGAAGTGATATACAATCCCATCTATCAACCCAATTTGTGGATTCACAATCGTCTCATTTATTACTGCTACATGGCCCACAGAAGAAAAAGAGTTTTCTCATCCATATTTCAACTATTGCATTGTCTGGTGTTCAAACTAAATGGAATTAATAAGTTCCCTCAATTATTTTGCATTCATACCATTGTGATAAATCTACATTGACCATGTCCAAAAATATCTATGTACGTGTCCTTTCTTCGGTGATTGGTCTTCACGGGTTCTTGTTCCCTCTCCCATTACTAAAGAACACCATTCAATAATGGATTTTTTATCTTGAATGAGGGAAGTAGTTGTGAAATTCATTTATTTCATATATAACACTCTTTTGATGCATGTGCCTTTCTCCATCATGCTCCCATATATCATTCACAGACTCGAAATAGTTCCAAATATGTGGTACCTTGATTTTTTTGTGCAACATACACAACCATTGAAATTCACGAGCATTATTTAACTGGCCCGTGCAACCATCTAACCAAATCCAATGTTGATCCATCTATATGTTCTTCTCCTTAAGGTGATTGTAAAAAAACTTAAAGCATTGTTGTACATAGGCTAAGCCATGGAATTGAACATCGCTCATGTAGAAGTGATACTCCTTCAATATAAATTTGTGTTATGCATTCTTATATGTCCCATTCCTGTATGTGACATGGATCATTATGTTGACCTACTCTAAGCAATAATATTGGTTGCGAATATCATTTTTCGATTGAAGGGTGTATTTCATAGAAAAATAAACTAGTTATAAGATAGTACCAATAGGAAATGTATCTCTACATATTCTATAATTTTCATCCTACCATTAAGCCACATGTACATGATGAGAATATTTTCATGTCTTTTTGAAGAATTCCTTGATGAAGTCACATAATTATACATGGGAAGTCACCAATTGTATATTTTTTTCTTTTCTACCCTTTGTCAATATCATAAGATTTCCAAGGGAACCTCATTCCTCCCAAATTCATACTCATTGCTTAAATGTATTCACTTTCTCAGTAATTCCATTCCACCACACCTTGGGCATGTCCCGTCTAAGAAATTTTTTTGATAAAATGTACAACCCTATGGACTTGTACACAATATGTTGTGAATAAAGTCTCTAGATGATGATGATGACAATATAACTGAGCATTCCTACACAAGGGTGTTATGAAATAAACAAAATGTGTGTGTGTGTGTCATAATAATAACCATACTCAATGTGATATATACAACAACATGTGTTACAAGTTTTGTTTATTCGTACATACCAAGGTTTTCATTTATGGAAATATATATAGCCCAAGTTAAGTGCACTATCTACTTTTCTGAATATCTCATACAATTTTATTTGTGTAATGTCAAGAAAGTGTTTAAGATGGGGTTCACGGTCCCTATATCCCCTTCTCAATTTTAGTACATCTTTTTGGTTGGAATAAGTCCCAGTGTTCTCATGTTGAAAAGCATGTACTAGTCCCTTAAATTCTCCAATTAACTTCATTCCATAACAAGGTAGCCTTCCAGTGAAGACCCACAAATATGTTGGGTCACCTGTGTCATGGATATCTCATCTATTGGAATACCTTCTAAGGTTTTTGATATTTCATTTCATGAGATGAAAGGTCTGTTGGAGAAAATGGTGTTTTTTTTAATCTTTCTAACAATTTATTGTGACAAGACATGTCATGCTGCATTAAGATATTCAAAATGAGATCTCTTACAATTTTTTTGAAAAAGATACACAAGGTTTATAACAATATGATGACTTGTTTCTAAACTTTTGACTATTTTAATGCTAAAATTCTCCTGAAATCAATCAAACTTCTATATTTTAACAAGTCCAAAAATAATTGACATTTAGTGGCATCATATTTTGGTTCAACTTATTATTTAATGATTTTATAAGAATGATAATGAATAGTCCAGTTAGGTAACTTACCTTGAAGTGATGTTAGACCAATTTTATCCACCTAAATGTGTTTATGAGTGTTTATCTGCACACTGCCCAATCTAGGTAGGGACAATGAACCAATATTCTAGCACTCTTGACCTCCCTAATGTGGATTTGAAAACATTGTAGTTCTTTCCCCTTGAATCACTAGTGGATCAATTATGGGAGTAGAGTGGACATTCACATGACCTATTTTTAGAACATTTGACTATCCAACAAGAGGTTGCACCACAAGAACTTATTCATTAGAAGGATGTTCACCATTTTCCTCTCTAACTTCATCTATTGTATAATCATCTCCAAGGAAATGCTCCATCGTATGGTCATCCAAAACAACTTGTCTTGATGAGATAGTGATTGGAGGTATGATAGAAGTATGAATTTGATTCATCTCTACTAAAATCACACACTTTTCTTGTAGTGATGGAGGAGAAACAAAAGTGGAATCTATTCCTCCAGAAATTGGATCTCCCTCTTCCGAAAGCATGTGTTTTGACATACATAACCTTATATTTTATCTTTCTTCATTTACCTTTTCAATGGGTTTTTCTTTCCTATAGGAATTTCTACCTCAATTCCGTAGGTTCCCCATGTATTCCAAGCACACCACAACAAATTTCTCTTGGTATTACACAAGAATACACAAATAACTATTCCAATTGGACAAATTTGTCTTTGTATTCCACAAGAAGGTAAAACTAACAATTACAATTCCAATTGGAAAAATTTGTTTTGGTATTACACAAGAAGACACAACTAACAATTCCAATTCCAATTGGACAAATTTGTCTTGGTATTACTTAAGAATACACAACTAACAATTCCAATTGGACAAATTTGTCTTGGTATTACACAAGAAGACACAACTAAAAATTCCAATTCCAATTGGACAAATTTGTTTTGGTATTAAACAACAAGACACAACTAGTAATTCCAATTGCAATTGGACAAATTTGTCTTGGTATTTCATGACAAGACACAAATAACAATTTCAATTGGAAAAATTTGTCTTCGTGTTACACAAGAAGACATGACTAAAAATTCCAATTCCAATTGGAAAAATTTGTCTTCGTGTTACACAACAAGACACAACTAACAATTCCAAATTCAATTGGAAAAAATTGTCTTCCAATTCTCCCCACAATTGTCTTCCAATAGCACAAACTTCTCTATGAATTAAACAAGAAAAAATAACAAAAACCTTTGTGTTCTTGCTATTTTTGTGTGAAAATGTTGAGCTTGTTTGAGTTTTTGAGATAGATTAGGTTGCGGAGTTTTCTTGGCACATATAACTGCCCAATAGGAATGCATGTGTGTTCCTGCTGGGAAGGGATGAGGGAAAAACACACTCTTATTTCAATTCATAAGAGCATGTGCATTCTTAATGCAATGTATATAGCATTTCTTGTAGGCCAAACAACTTTATGAATAAATGTGTATAGGGGTTTGGGGGAAACTAGGACCTAAGGTCTTAAGATTGAAAGTGTTTTTAAGCATAGATAAATGGTTATAGGAAAAATATGAAGATGCAAGGGTTCTGGGGGATTCAACAAGAGGTATATGCATAATGCACTTAAGGCTTGGGTGTGGATCACGTTAAGGGTCGAGTATAGTTTATTTCTAGGCTTATATGGAGCTAAGGGGTTCTAGGTCATGGTTTAGTTCTAGGTCATAATCTAAATCATGGTATAGGTCTAGGTCATGGTTTATGTCTAACTCTATATGTATGTCATGCGGGGATTATTTTAAGGATGGAAATTTATTTTAAAATGTAGAAACCTTGATGAATCTTACTAATCCTTCATATGTCAACTATAAATGTTTGGCGATATTTTTGTAAAAATATTCAAATTTCTATGTATTTAATATTTTTTTTATAAATTTTTGGTGATTTTTAAGGTAAAATAATTTTATCCTATAGAATTTGGGTGAATCATTTTTAAAATAGCGAATCTCATTTTTGGAAAAAACATGGAAAATTAGCCCATGAGTGTTATCCCCTAAAATCATCCCTGATGTCATGGTATAGGTCATGGTCATCGTATATGTATAGGTCAAGGTGTAGGTCATGTTCTATGGTATAGGTCTAGGTATTTCCATGCCTTTCCATTCCTTTCCATGTCTAGGTATTGCTATGTCTAGGTCAAGGTATAGGTCTTGACATGTCTAGGTCAAGGCCATTTATTTCCTTGTGATGTACCAAACATGATATAGTGTGTGATAATATGAGAGGGAGAGAGAGGAAGACATAGACGGGGGGTAGAGAGAGGAAACAAGAGTGAGAGGAAGGGGTGGGGAGAGAGGGAAGGGGGGTAGATCGAGGAAAAAAGAGAAAGGGGAGGGGAGTGGGATACAATGTTTTGTTTGGATTATAGGTTCATTCACCTTTTTTAGAAATAAGATACTGTAGAAGAGATAGAGACCAACAACTTTCTTGGAAGGAATTTTTTTTTTTTCAAAATTTATTGATCAATTCACAATTGTGTTGAATTCACAAAATGACCAATCCATTAGAAAAATCTTATTTAAATGAGTCAACAAAGTTAGATGGGAAAATTATGCCAATTGGAAATTTAATATGCGAACATTAATGGAAGGATATAATGTTTGGTTAATTGTGTCTAGTGATGAAGTCAAGCCAGAATCCCTCACAGCCAAAACAACATCAATTCAAGATTGGGAGCTATGAGAGATCAAGGAAAAGTAATACTAAGATGTTTTTGAAGGATAAAATCATTTTTCATATTAGATATTGCAATAAATCTAATGAAACGTGACAGATACATAAATATATATATCAAACAATAAATACAAATAGAGCGTTGTTCTTAAGAACTAAATTTATCTCAATTAAACTGGAGGAAAATGAAAGTATCAATAAATTTCTTTCTAGAATCAAAGAACTTAAAGATAAGCTTGGTGATATTGGTGAAAATATATCCATTATTGATTTAGTTATTGTTACATTGAATGTCTTGTTATATGATTATCAAGCGTTTATCATTGGTCTTGCAGCTAGAGAAAAATCACCTATACTTGATGAATTGGCAGGTATTTTGTTGTAAGAGGAAGAGAGAAGAAATAATATTAACCACGGGTCTCAAAGTTTTGATTTCACGTTGGTATACAAAGGGGAACAACTATTCAAAGAAAATCCATAGGAAGGAAGCAGAGTGATAAAGACACATGCCAAATCATAGCAAGGCATGGCACCCCCAAGAATAAATACCAATGTAAGAAGAAATTATGGATGCTACTATTGTGGTAATCCTGGTCATTTTGCTAAGGATTGTTTGAAAAGGAAATTTGATGAATCTAAATATAGAAGGGATTCAGGGAATTTTTTTTATAGAGATTCCACAATGAGTGATTTCAAAAACATGAGGTTGTTTATTTTTTATGTTTCCTTATCTATTGAAACTGATGATGTTAATGCTTGGTTCATTGATTTTGGTGCTTTAATTCATATGCCATGTAATAGGTATTGGTTTTATACATATCATGGAAATATTAATGGTGCTAATATCTATCTAGAAGATGATAGATCACATCAAATCAAAGGTTGTGAATTTATATGTGTGATTTTTCCTAATGGTAAAGAGAAACAAATTCATAATGTGATGTATGTTCCTAGAATGAATAAGAATTTAATTTCAGTTTCTACTATTGCATATCAAGATTTAAAATTTGAATTTTTTAAATCACAATGTTTTGTGAAAAGTATATCAGATCTCTACAAGTTGTAGCAACAAGAGTCAGAATTGGGGGATTGTACAATCTTGATGTAACAAGAAAGGGTCATCAAGCGTTGGCATCAATATCAATGTCACTAGAAGATTTATGGCATAAAAGGTGTGGTCATCTAAATCATCACGATTTGGTGTTATTTCAGAACAAATAAATGGTAAAGGATCTTCCAATTATTAAGTATGAACATGTTGAATGTGATGGATGTCCATTAGGGAAACAACATAGGGAATAGTTTTCTACACATACAAATCATAAGAAACAAGATATTCTTGAACTAGTTCATACATATGTTTGTGGTCCTATGCAAACAAGGTATCTTGGTGGAGCATATTATGTCATTATATTTATTGATGATTGAACTAGATAGACTGGGGTCTATTTTATGAGAAAGAAAAGTGATGTTTTTTATTAATTTAATAAATTAAAAAAAATGGTGGAAAAGAAAATAGGAAGGTTCATCAAAATTCTTCCATTAGATCAGGGAGGAGAATATACATCAAGGGATTTCTTCAAATATTGCAAAGACAATGGAATACAACAACAATTTACAATGTTATATACTCCTCAGCATAATGGAGTAGTTGAGAGGAAGAATAGAACTTTKGTTGAGTGTCCTCAAAGCATGAAAAAAGGTAAAAATATTTCTAATGGTTTTTGGGATGAAGTAATCAATATTGTTGTATATTTGAAAAATAGAAGTCCTACAAAGAGTTTAGAGCATAAAACACTTTTTGAAGCATTTTATGGCTTTAAACCAAATGTTAGTCACTTGAGAAGTTTTGGAAGCAAGGCATTTTATCATATTCCCAAAGAAGACAGGATAAATCTTGATGCTAAAGAAATCAAATGTAATTTTATTGGTTACTGCATAGATCATAAATATTGTAAAATGTTTGATACTCTCACTCATGAGGTTTTTGCAAGCAAAGATGTATTATTTCATGAACATGAAGATGACATTTGAAAGTATGATAGTAATGGTGTGTAGCATCTTCCTAATGTAAATTATGTAAGTGTTAAAGAATTATAAGACGTTGGATAAGTTCTAGATGCATATTTAAGTAGCATGGACACTTCAAGTAGCTAGAGTTCACCAAGAAGGGATGAAGGAAATCCAGAGATAAAAAGAAGAGGTTTATCTTGTTCAAACTGGGGGATTTGTAAGGAGGGGCCAAGAGAATCGTGTTTTTAGTTTGAATAAGTATTTATATGGAATTGAACAAACATCAATGCCTTGGTATGTTAAAATTGATAATAAAAAAAAATCAGCAAGGATTCATTCAAAGTAAAGGAGATCCAAATATTTTTATCAAGAAGGATGCAAATGGTCATGTTTCTTTGATTTCTTTATATTTTGATGATCCAATTATAATAGGGAGTGTTAATAAGATGATTGAAGCTATCAAAAGACAATTTCCATAGGTATTTTAGATGAAGGATCTTCAACATTTACACTATTGTTTAGGCCTTGAGGTATGGAGGGAAAATGGTAATACCTTAATTACATAAAGAAATTATACAAAGGAGTTACACAATAGATTTTATATGAATGAATGTAAGTCAGTGTATACTCCACTAGAAAAAAATGTTACTTTCATTAGTTATGATGATTCAAAGGAGGTGAATGATACTTTGCATTGGTAGTTGGAGGGAAATATAAATTATCTCACTACAACCAAGCCAGATACTGCATATTCAGTTACTATACTTAGATATTTTATGTCTAATCCTCATCACAATCATTGGAAAGAATACAAGAGAGTCCTTCAATATTTGAAAGGCACTTTATTTTGGTATTAAATATATTAATGATTACAATGCTGAGCTGACAAGTCATTCTTATTATGATTGGGATGGAAATCTAGATGACAGGAGGTCAATTTATGGATGTGTTCAATATAGGATCTCGAGTTGTGTTATGAAGAAATAAGAAACAACCAATAGTTTCTATATCGTCCATAGAAGCTATGTATAAAACTTTATGCAAGGCTACCTGTGAAGTGGTATGGCTTAGGAATATTCTTGAAGTTGTTGGAGAAAATAAACAAGTACCTACAACCATCAAGTGTGATAATCAAAGTTCTATCGAATTTTCCAACAATCCATTGTATCATTGTAATGATCCAAATGCTGAAGATAGCAGAATAAACCACAAGTATTACACCATGCACATCAATGTGAGAGTGGAGCACAAATCCAAGATAGATAAGTTATACAATAACTCATTGGTATTTGATTACTCTAGACTTGGATATAATACCATCATTTTTGGCATGTACATCCTCTATATTTTAACAAACCTCATGTTTCATCACAACATCAAACCTCTCATAACAAGTGCAAAATTAAATTTTTTTTTTGTGCATGTGTACAAGGATAATAAGGACATTATACTCTGTGTCGCAACATGATGACGAACATGACACATGCAACTGTGACAACAACATAACAACCTAAGACACACATCAAGCATCTAGAAGTAATGAAAGAAAATCAACCGATGAAAAATAAGACTGACTACCCGCCCGTCCTACCCTGCAAAGGTTAGGACCTCTAGGACACATAATAAATGCTCAAGCCCAAGTTCCCATCAATTTTGACCATTTAATGTCTCAGGGCTGGTGACTGTTCTGAGGAACCCGGAGGTGTCTACATCACGCCCAACACAATCAAGATCAAAACTAAATATACTAAGACAACAACATCAACGATGATCAATGCACGATAGTGTTCTATGAGTCAGTTACACATCACATGAATTCCAAGTGCAAGAGAATTTGATTACTAAATCCATCATAAATGGCATAAGTTCGTGCACAAATGTAAACAACTTTATTTTGTTTTCAAGGAGCAATGGCAAACATCTACTTTACGTCCAAGCGCGGGATTAATCCATCATTAAATTCAACTATAATTAACCTTTTAGTGGCGGATGAAGTAACTATACCCAAGACCATCCATACATATCATGGTGCAAACAAATATCAACTAATTCATGGAGCAAGGTAACCAAATTACATAATCAACCATGCTTCTCATTTATTCATGACACAATACAACTATCAAATTAATTTAAGGTGCAAATGAATTAAGAGCTACATAACCATGACTCCAACAATTCTCCATTCAAACTTTCATCATTACACATTCTAGTTGGGCAATGCTAATTTTATCCAATCTCAATCTACTAGCCATTAACGTTAATTGAAACATTACGAAAACAAAGTAGCTTGCTATGATTAAACACTAACTAAAATAAGTAGATTGCTATTGTGAAGCATTAACTAAAATAAAGGAGATGGCTCTTATTAAAAAAGGTAGATGGCTATTGCTTTGATTGCTATTGTTAAATAATTCTCAATCTGTCATCTAATTCTAAATTCATCCATCTAGCCATAATCTCAATAAGATAAGCAACCGTTTTAACTAGAATGCTACCATTAAATAAATAATGAGGCAATAACAAAAGCCTTTATCACACAGAAAATTAATCAAGGCATTTAATAATAAATAATCGGGCATTTACCGTAACGCAAATAAAAAGGCACTAAAATGAAAAGAAAATAATTAGGCCTTTAATAATATTCACTCCGACATAATGCGATGTATCCCTTATAATTTAACACCTTAAAAATTCATGCCATTAGTATTACACCGACTCAATGTAGTGTATTCTTTACACTGATTAAATATAATTTAAACACCTTAAAAGGATTCCTTTACGGTAATGATGCACATGCATAATGCATAATATTTAAACTCAGACATAAATTATAATTCAAAAAACTAAAAGGATTCCATCCATTGACATTACGCTCAACGTATTGCAGAGTATTACTTTCACTGTACAACATATGATTTAAGCATTTTTAAAAAGATCCTTATTGTATTGATGCACATGCAAAATGTGTATTATTAAACTCAGACATAAATTATAGTTTATCAACTAAAATGATTCCCATTGAGAGTTCAAATGAAACTGTCCAAGGATTTAAAGGAAATTCCATATTTAGAACGCTCATGGATGAGAGTTGGCAGGGCGTTGGTAATGGTACGCAGCAGTAGAGGAGGTTGGGAGGGAGTTTTGTTGTGTGAATAAGAATAAAATGGAATCCAATCAATCTTCTGTTATCTCATTGGAAAAAAAACAAATGAGATTACATGCAATCCCCAAAGTCAAACGAAGTTGCATGCATCCCATTCTCAACCGGCAAGACAAACTCATAATGTTGTGTATGAAACATGAACATCGGGTCTCATCTGAATGAAGCTACCAGAACACAGCCCACCATTTAAATGAAAAAGGAAATCAAAGCTTGAAAGAAAACAAAACTGGTCATTTAAAGCAATTTCGGTCACATTAACCAGGGCATATCGTGGTTAATTAAGGCATCGGCCGAGTCATCTGTTTAACAATACAATGAGGGTGTTTTAGCATCTCTGTCAATCATTTAAAGGTAAAAGAAATTTCATGGGCAATCAATCGGGAAACAACCAACCTTTTGAAGGGCAAGCGTGGGCTTTTCAACAACCACTCAACAATTGTATATATAAAATCGTAGCCCAAAAATCCTATCTAAATTGCCTTCCACAATCCATTGTTATCCATTAAAATCAGATCGGGCCTGCCAATAAATTCTTCCAATGTTTGAGTTTATGAAGTGTAGGGTCAAAACGCAGAGTACCACAAGGCCACTCCAATCAAGATAAAACACATTCCTCACTGTAAAAATGTATTAAATCAGGGTAAAACAATTCCACCTCTAGATAACTCACAAACATCAATCATCCTAATGCAGAGGCAACACTTTACATGTGTTACATATTTACTATCATTGAGTAAGATCTTACAACCATTACATAATGACCAACGAGGAAGTAATACTTTCTTTTTTTCATCCATCATCTAATTAAAATAGTAGAGTTAATATAGATATTTTAACCTCTGATACAATATTACCATCGCAGAGGTAAGGTTTTTACCTCCATTACATAATGTAAACGTAGAATAATAAAAAAAAATCAATCCACATGAAACACACGCAAAAAGAAGTTAAATGCTTTTCACATCTCGGGATGCCAATATAAATATGCTGACAACAGTAAGAGAATTCCAGGGCCCTAAGGATAACTCATCGAAAGGATCACAGGGGTTATATCAGTCAAGGCGTAGAAAATAAACAACAAGGAAGCAATATAATCCAAACGCCAAGGCCGTACTGAAGGATGCAAGTAAAACAAATAGGAAAGGACATACACAGAGGTAGACGGCTAAAAGGTTCACCTTCACTTCATCATCCTCGCACATAAAATAAGGGAGTTGAGATCCATAGGTATTTTAATTCTAAGGTGACAACCATAGATCAGGCTCCTGGCCTACTACTCAGGCGAGGACTGACGAGCTAGGGACTAAGACTAAACAACCTCAAGGTCACAATCAACACCACAGGGCGGTCATGACATGCGGGAAAACGAGGCCATAGGAGATGAAAACCAAGGAGCTAGGATAAGAAGACTCTGGCTATCAATATAAACATCCAATCTACTTACATAATCAACATGCAGATCCAGTCATAAAACCTACAACATTCTACCATTGAAATGAAGAAAGTGTACCTTTTCCTGTTCGCCCGCTCCGATTGGTGTCCCGCGCTCCATGCAAATATCGCTCACCAATCGTCGAGACCTCACCGGTACATCCCAACCAATGCTAGGGGTACTCTTCTTCCCCCTTAGCCCCCCGATCCGCAAAGGGGCCACACACACTATCCAGAGGTTTCGTCTAGCTCCCAACTCACTTCGCAAGGCTGAGCTACCACTCCTCTCTGAGCTGGGTATCCCAACTCCCACAATTAAATCAGTCAAGTTGATATTTCTGCAGTGTAATGTTATGCAAATAGAATATTCCCCTTCCTCCTTCTCCTCCCTTTATTTTATAGAGTTTTGATCTCCCTTTCTTTCCTAAAATCTCATTTAATTAAAGTTTAAAAATAAATTCCTAAAAATTCCTCTCCGTACAAGTGTCCCCCATCCCCTACAATCCTCCATGAATTAATTTCTTTAATTAAGTAATTTTCTTTATTTCCCTCACCAACCTATAGTTACTCCTAGAATCACTCCTAGGTGTCCCCAAATTCTCTTATAGGTTTCAATAGCTTTCCCTTTTATTAAATTTCTAATTCAATTTAAAATTAGAAGCTCTTAAATGGTAGATTCTTTACTAAGTTGACTTTCCGCTTTTCCCCTTAAGTTCCCCTTTTTCCCTTTCTATGTTACCTCTTTTCCCTAGTTTCCATTTTTTTATTTTCCCTCTTTCCCCTTTTACTTAGAACTCAAAAGGCAAGTGTGAAAATTAACCCTTTTTCCCTTTTCTTATTTAATTAGTATACTTTAAATTTTATTAAGGTAATTAAAACAATTAATTCCCTTTTTAATTTTAATCCAACAAAATTTTACCTTTTTATGAATAAATTAAATTTCTTACTCCCTTCATGTTATAAGATTAACGAAGATCATAATTATTTTTATTTAAGTTGTTTTTATTTTATTATTTTTATTACTATTTTTTTATAGAAGACAAAATTTTACCACTAGCGTAATTTAGACTTAGGCCTTAATTTTCGTACTGGGCAACATTTAATTAGGGAATTTGTTTTAAAAATTACTTAACATGTTATTTGTCTTAGGTCCATCTAGGTTCATCCCTCTATCATCAACAACGTGATGTGCCCTTCAAGACGCACTAGGTGCTCCATGGGTGCCACTCGCCTCATCTGTTCCTTTGCGCGACGTTCCCTTCAGGATGAACTACATGCTCCAAGGGTGCCACTCACCTCTTGACTGATTTGGTAGACATCAATAACCCCTGGAGTCAACGCTCCACCAGGTGAACTTGTGGAAGACTAAGGGATTCTAATGAATAAGGCCCATGCCTTATTGCGCACCCCTTAGAATCATCGTGAGCGACTGTTGCAGTATGCCCTCATGGCATCATGGGTCCTCTTGAACTAGGTAATCATTAACCTACAATTCAAGCCACGGCGGGAGTGCTAGTAGGCTATGGCAGGGCTGTTGTCCACACCTCTCCCTCAACCTCTTTGGTAGTCATGTGTGACCCCTTTACTCCATATGTGAGTCTGGTTGGGAAGCTATCGTCAACTTGCATCATCAACAAATCATGTCAGAACATATCCATGTCATATCATCCAGTCAGATGCACTAATATCATAGTAAAACAATCAAACCCCAATGGCACACTCCCTGACTCGATCCGGAGTCCAAGGGGTTCCATCGACACCTCTGCATCCTCAAGGTCCAAAACCCTGCACACTCAGTAAAACCGAGTCAATAGAACCTATCTATGTCAATGTAGTAAAACAACATGTCATCAACCCATAACGCATCATAATCAAAGTCAAAGGTTTTAATAGCATAATAATTTGGATCACTTGCAAGCAAGTGTCCTCAAAGAATAAGTTCACTCAGTGCGCCAGAGAGGGATGTTACATAGATGAAGTTAAACTTATCCAATTATCTTATGGTGACCTTCTTGAATATCGTCTTCTTTCTCCTTCTAGATCTGCAATGTCAACCCATTTACTAAATTATGGCATCCTAATTCATTTATGGATTGCATTTCCTATTTATCTCATCAGTATTTATGGATTTCTCAACCTTATTGCAAATTTCCTCTTCAATTATTTTGGTAGATTCTTCATCCAAGATCCTCGTTTCTTCTTGATTATGATAATTCTTCTTTTCTTATTTCAATCCCTTAACCTCATCTAGTATTTTTTAATTATGGTTTTATAATCTACATTTTATTCATCTTTCTTTTTCAGTTCTTCCCGTGCCTCGTCCTTTTCCCACTTTCCTTTGCTAGACTTTTCTTGTTTAAATTTTTGAACTTATTTAACAAGTTCTTCATTAAGGCCTCATATATTGGATATCTCATCACCCTTATTATTGATCTCCTATTTTTCTTCTTTGAAATCCTCTTGAATTTTATGCATCTCCTCCCTATTTGTATCCTTGATCCATTTATTTGAGAATATTCTTTCAAAATTTTCCCATGTCGGGAGAGTTTAGTACCTTCATCAAGGCTATCCCACCACTTAAAATCTTCACCCTTAAAATTATTTTTCTTTATCATCATCGACCATTCCCCAGGATTGATTTCATATTTAGCTTCTTATCCTACAAATTTAGGCATTTCCATTAATTCTTAGGTGAGGTCTAACCTCAAACCTCAAATTACAACCTAAATATCATAAGGATAATGATATCAAATAGTTATATTAACTTTTACAATATAATATTATATTTTTTCTCTTTCCATTGGATTTTGAATCACCTCAATTGGATATTCCAATCAAAATTTATGATAGTTTTAAGTGAACATACGTTTGAAAACCATAATTTTGAGTCTGTTTTTCTAACTAACCTTTCGTTTGATGTATTTATGAAATTTCGGCCCCTATGAGTCTAAAATTTCTACCTGTATTACTTTGAAATTTCTTTTTTTCAATTCCATCATCTTGACAAAAATTGGGTGTACCAAATGCAATTTATGGTAACTTTCCCAAACCTTGCTGAATTTTGGCCTATTCTGGAGAGTGAACTTCTATAGAATGCCACATGTCCAATATTGGATAATTGATTACGAGATTCACACCCAAAATACCAATGACTATCTTATTTCCAATGAAACTAGTCTCATTGGATTTGGATCATCTATGAAGAAGATATGATTGTTTTACCCAAAAATCATGTTTGAGACTAGTTATAGAACTAGTCCCAAAACCCATCTTCCATGGGGTGTATACCGGGAAGTATAATAGACCAAAAGTTGAAATGCGTACCACAAGTACCCTTGTATGTCTTCTATACATTCTCTAAGTTTCTCTTTCTGAAGTGGTATCGAAAAAATGTTATAGAAAAAATTCCAAGATGACTTTCTTGAAGAAGAAAAACCCTAGGATCAATGCTTTGATACCAAATGTAATGTTCCAAATGCTTAAAACAACATAATCAAACAAAATTACACACCATGCACAACAATGTGAGCATGGAGAAAAAATCCAAGATAGATAATTTTTACAATAACTCCTTAAAGAATAGGAGAATGTGACATACCCATCCATCACATTGAATCATGCTACTCCGAAATTCTCACCAAGAATGCTCCAATTCCACTCTATAACATGCCTAGCCACCAATAGGCTAGGTCACACTACTGATTTATCTCATATCAAGAATGTATTTTGAGATTTTGATCCAAGATCACTCTTCTTGACCCAAGAATGAATTTCTGATAACCATTACTTAATAAAGAAGCATGAAAGAAATGCAATAACTGTACATGCAATAATCAAGATTCATTTTACAGGATGAAAGACATTTACAATTTTTCATGCACAAACATAGCTAGTAAGAAGGCACATTGTAGATATATATCTCAGGGATAATAATCAATATACAACGGAAATAAATATGCAAGCAAAGGAAACCATGACAAAAAGAATGTATCTTACATAAAACCAATCACGGACTTGATGCAGACCAAGGACATTCCACCCAACCTTAGACCCATCCGTTATAATTCTCAACATATGGTCACCCCCGAGACTGTAAATGTGTTGAACCTACACAGAATAGATCTAGCTAGGATTTGGCATACACAGTTGTAGAGACAATATGAGAAAAGAGAAGCAAGAGAGAAAGAATGGAAGAATTCTCATTAACCATATTCCACACACAAATAGTGAATAATTTACAATACATCTACACTACATGAGTAACTAATGTGCCATAGTAGTGATCTAGAGAGATATAGACACTCACTGATAGACATTGGAGTGAACTTCCACCTAGTCCTAGTTAACGGATCCATGCAATCATTAGATAACTTGGTCAAGACTTCCACTAGTTGATGCAGGAGCATCGCCAGCAAAGCACAAGTGGAGGACAACTAGGTGCACTAGTGCACATTTTGAAGAAATTTAAATTTTGAAGAAAGAGTATCACACAATTTTTTTGAAAAGAACTGTAATTAAAGAACATATTAAATGTTGTAGAGTTGGATATTTTCATGAGGACATCGAAGAATGCAATTTCTTTTAATCTAGATGAGTGTAGTACATATTCGATGTGTTCAATCTAATCTGTCTGTAACAAATATTTTTTGTAATAAGTCCTAGTAGCTGATAGCTTTTAATTTGATAGGATAGCTTTAGATTAGTTGGAGGGAAGAGATCGAAGAGCCCTCTTGTATAAAATCTTTGTATTGTTGCCCAGTAGGGGTTGTTGTTGGGTTGTGGAGAGGTTGTTGAATATATTGTATAGGTTGTTGCTGAAGTTGTTATTGTTGGCACTCTACTTGTTGAGAGTTGTCACCATTATAGTTGAGAGTTGAGAGCTACCGAGAGCAGTGTATGAACATATGTATATTTTAGTTGAATGAATATAACAGAGGAACATTGTCCCAAATGTATTGTGTTGATGTGTCTATTTGAATGAATGAATGGTATACTTTTTGTTTTTTTGGAATTCTTTGTTATTTCTTGGTCTTGTGGTTATGTATGCATTTACATGGCTAAATGTAGGAACTTATGAAGATTTAGATAAGTTTCAATTGTTTCTCTTCTAGGAGCAAGTGCAAGTGTGCATAGTGTCTGGAAGGAGTGAGTTGACATATTGTGTTCCGACTCATAATCTCAGAAGAGATAATGTGAACCTTACAGGTTCAAGGAGTGCATAGTGTCTACAAGGTATGTGTGACAGAGCCTATTTTGTTGGGTATGTGTTATATTCTTTGCACGAGTAGTAGTGTCTGATCGCCTGTGCCGGGCA
>JZKD02S1670758.1:664283-739859 GCA_000966675.3 Picea glauca
TTGGGTTTCCAGGTGAAAAATCTCTGTGTAATGTTTGTATTTGCCATTGTATATTTTCTGTTCTTTTCTGAATATCAGTTTGTAGTAGATATTGTACAAGGTTAGAATTTACATATTTTGGCTCAGAAAGTTCTAGAGATATAGCTTGAAGGAGGTTGTCTGCAAGGAGTGCTTGACTATGTCTTCTGATTTAGAAGCTCAGGAGGAGTAGTTGGATTTTACCATAGAGTGGTTGGATTTAAGGAGAGAACCTGTTGCAAGGCACGCACAGGCTAATATTTGACTAAGTGTCAAGTGGAGTATTCTAAGGAGGCAAGAGTTGGAGGAAGAAAAAGATCAAGAGGAAGAGTGTGGAGAAATATTCAAAAGGATAAGTCCTTTAAGGTTTCCCAAGCTCAACAAAGAGAGATCCGTCTAGGAGGGACTATAACTATTCCATACCACCAGATCTAGGAGGAGTTGCACAAGGTTTAGTCATGGGGTATTTCGGAAG
The DNA here is from genome assembly GCA_000966675.3 of Picea glauca. Classification (NCBI taxonomy): domain Eukaryota; kingdom Viridiplantae; phylum Streptophyta; class Pinopsida; order Pinales; family Pinaceae; genus Picea; species Picea glauca. Next base: position 664,777 of record JZKD02S1670758.1, read on the forward strand.
TTGAATTTTGGGACACTTCGAGGTACTGAAAGGTGGGATCGTCGAAGTTGCGAACTCGTGAGGTAAATCTTAACTATTAGCTACGAGGAGATGCGTGGAAGTGGATTAGAGAATCCAGGAGTTATAGGTCTAAAGGAGGTAAGTGTGGAGTGAGTGAAGTTTCATAAAGTTGCAAAACCCGAACACAGTTGGACTGTTAGATCCAGGGAGACATGTGGAAGAGATCCGTGAGCTTGGAGAAAATTGATTTGGAAAGAAACAGAAGAGGAGGTTGTAGTATTTTCGAAGCTCTAAGTGGAAAAGTATTGGCCCAAGGTTATAAATCATGGTCATGTTAAGGAGAAGGAGTATAGCGCGAGACTAGTACTCACTAATTGATGTCACTAAGACACAGAGATTAGAGTTTCAAGTATTTTGAAATTGCACGTGACATCAAGGGGACCTATGTGAGTGTATTAATCGCTCAAGGTATATTGAAGTCCCGGAAAACCAATTCGATTTGGAGAGATTGAATATCCAAGACCGGGAGGTCGCAGAATCCCCAGGAGAGAAGGGGGGGGGGTTGTGCATCAAGTGGTATCAAAGCATATTCATAATTCATTTTTGTAGGTAAATAAGATAGAGAAGTAGGATGATATTGATGAGTGGTATCAGATACATCAACACAATGTCACCTAGGATATGTGCAAAGTCACCCATATAAAATAGAGTTATGGAAAGGGAGATGAGATAACTCAGAGAAAGGATGGATGCCATGGAAACAAAACAAAGAAGAGGACCTGATGTTGGAGACATCATTGATGAAAAAAATGAAGAAGTGGAAGTCAAAGAAGTTGTAGCGGAGGATGTTGCTGAAGAGTGCTTGATGAAAGTGGTTGTTAAGTTAGGAGCTAAAGCAAAGATAGGCATTTGAATGTATGAGGGTAATTTGGACGTCGAAGAATTTCTTGATTGGATATGAGCAATGGACAAGTATTTCGACTATGAAGATGTCGATGAGGAGAAAAAAATGAAACATGATGTCAACAGGTTGAAAGGACATGCAACACTATGGTGGGATGAACTGCAAGATGACATGAGAAGAAAAGGAAAAAAAAAATATTAAGAGCTAAGATCGAATGGTAGCCAATATAAAGGACAAATTCATACAGAAGGAATACCAGATAAAAAATTTCAAGAGATTGCAGAACCTGAGACAGAAAGGCATGACTTTGAAGGAGTACACAAAGGAGTTCTATAGACTGAACATATGGGATGGAAAAAAAGATAGAGATGAGGAAAAATTTTCCAGGTACATCAACGGCTTGAGATATGAAATCCAAGACGATATCAACATGATGAAAGTAAGGACGGTAGAGGATTCATACCAGATTGCACTAAGATCCAAGGAGAAGTTGGACAGGAAACAGAGTCAACAAAACATGGGTAGAATATTGAACATAGGCAAAGGAGTTTCCCATAGAATAACACAGAAACCTAAAGGTGAGGCGAAGAAATCGCATAGTCACTCTGAGAGAGGAGGAAGTTCCTGAGGAAGGTAGAGTGGTGGTAGAAACTCTTTTCCTAGAGGAAAAGGAAGAGGTAGAGGAGGAGAGATAAATTGTTATTCATGTGGAAAGGTAGGACACATGTCTTGGGAATGTATCGAGAGAGAGAAAGAAGGAGGTGAAGCTCACATTTTGGAAGCGAAGAAGCGAGATGTTGAGGTAGAAGGTGAAAAAGATGGGGGAAATTTGATGATGAATAAATTTCTCTTAAATCCAAAGCTAGAGGTTGAAAAGACGGTGTAGAGGAACAATTTGTCCAGGACAACTTGCAAGACTAAATATAGATTTGGCAAGGTAATAATTAACAGTGGGAGAACTGATAACTTAGTATCTACAGAGATGGTGGAGAAATTGGAGCTACAGATGACTATACATCCGATGTCGTATAAATTATTATGGTTGCAGAAAGGTCATAAGGGAAAAATCACTAAAAAATGCCTGGTTGAATTTAAAATAGGAGGATATAAAGATGAGATTCTATGTGATGTGATTCCAGTGGATGTATGTCATGTTTGTTTGGGAATACCATGGTAGTATGATAGGAATGTCATTCACTATGGGAGAAGAAATACTTATACCTTGGAGAAGAATGGTAGGACACATATGTTTCTGCCAATTGAAGAGAAGAAAGTGGAGGATTAATCCAGCACGACCATACTTCTCATGACTAGGAAGGAACTCCTAAGTGAAGTTAAGAAAGAACAAGAGTTGCAATTTGTTGTAGGGAGGAAACCAAAATTTTTCCTTACAAGTACTTCTATGGAGGATTTTCTTGAGGAAATTTAGGAGCTATTGGAAACTTTTACTAACATAGTTGTAGATGAGTTGTCAAGCTCATTGCCACCTATCAAAAGTATCAACCATCACATTGACTTGATACCAAGAGAAATCCTGCCGAACAAAGAAGTGTACAGGTTGACACCTCAAGATAATGAGGAGGTGAAAAGACATGTTGAATATTTGTTAAACAAAGGTTTGGTCAGAGAAAGATTGAGTCCATGCGCAGTACCAACTGTGTTGAGTCCAAAGAGGGATGGAGGATGGAGAATGTGTATAGACTGAAGGGCCATAAATAATATCACCATTAGGTAAATATTTACATTTCCAAGGATGAATGACTTAATGGATTGTTTAAGTGGAGCAAACTATTTTTCAAATATAGATTTGTAAAGTGAATATCACCAGATAAGGATGAAAGAAGATTATGAGTGGAAAGAAACCTTTAAGACAAATGTGGGATTGTATGAATGACTTGTTATGTCATTTGACTTAATGAATGCCCAGAGTACTTTTATGAGGTTGATGAATGAAGTGATGAAATATTTTATTGCGAATTTGGTGATTGTATATCTAGATGATATAATGTTCTTCAATAAAACTGAAGAAGAACACCTGAGGAACTTAACATTAGTAATGAAGAGGTTACAGTGGGAGAAGTTGCTGATCAATTTAACATAATCCTATTTCATGAAGACAGATCTCATTTATTTGGGTTTTTTGATCTCTTCAAATGAATTGAAGATGGATCCCAAGAAGGTAAAAGCAATCAGAGATTGTCCATCACCAAGGTTTATATTTGAGGTGAGAAGCTTCCATGGATTAGCAAGTTTTTATTGAAAGTCATCATAAATTTTAGTGAGATTGGTGCACAAATGATAGATACAGTGAAGAAAATACATAAGTCTTTCAAATGGACAGAAGAGGCTTGGAATAGCTTCAACATATTGAAGGAGAATATAACAGAACAACTGATTTTGGTATTACCATATTTCGAGAAGACATTCCAGGTGAGATGTGATGCGAGTGGAGTTGAAATTGGAGCAGTCTTAAGCCAAGATAATAGGCATGTTTCTTATTTTAGTGAGAAGTTGAATGATGCTAAAAGAAAATACTCCACATATGATAAAATTTTCTATGCCATAATTCAAGCCTTGAAGAAGTGGAGGCACTATCTCGTTCCGAAGGAGTTTGTATTGTATAGCGATAATTAGGCTTTACAATTCATAACCAGACAAGAGAAGTTAAACCAAAGACATGCCAAATGGATAGAGTTTATGMAAAATTTCACTTTTGTCATTAAACATATTTTTGGTAATTCTAACATGGTTGTTGATGCATTGAGTAGGAGATGTCTAATTCTACAGGAATTTCAAGTGAAGACCTCAGGGTTTGACCACCTTAAGTAAATGTATCATAATGATCCAAATTTCAAAGAAGCATACGAAGAATGTGTGAATCTTGTACTCAGAGACAGAAGCCAGTGGGTCGAATATCTGATTCAATATGGGTTGATGTTCAAATTATGCCAGTTAAGGTGTTCGATGAGGGAGAATTTTTTGAAGGAAAAACATAGTGGAGGTCTAGCCAGACACTTTGGCCATGACAAAACGTTTGCACATTTGAAAGGTTCATATTATTGGCCAGGTATGAGAACGACGGTGAAGAGGTTTGTGAAAAAATGTATTATTTTCTAGTATGCAAAGGGGAAGAAGAAGAATAGTGGGTTGTATCTTCCATTGCCTATTCCAGAGAGGCCTTGGGATGCAAGAACAATGGATTTTGTGTTGGGATTTCCAATAACACAAAGAGGAAGTTATTCCATATTTATGGCAGTAGACATATTTTCAAAGATGGCACATTTTATCCCATGCTAGAAAACTAGTGATGCAATGCACGTTGCTAACTTGTTTTCAGAGAAGTTGTAAGACTCCATGGATTGCCGAAGAGTATTGTTTCAAATAGGGATACCAATTTTTTTTCTCATTTCTAGAGAACATTGTGGAAAAAGATGGGAAAAAAACTATCCTTTAGTTCTACATATCACCCTCAAACATATGGACAAACTAAGGTGGTGAATCAAAGTTTAGGATATTTGCTGAGGAGTTTGTTCACTAAAAACCATAGCTAGTGGGATCAAATTTTAGCACAAGAAGAGTTTTCATATAATGACTCAGTGAACAGAAGTATCGAAAATAGTCCATTTTAGATAGTGTATGGAATGAATCCGGGGGGAGTGTCAGAGTTGAGATATTTGGAGCAAAGTGAATTTAGGAGCATTGGAGTGTTATCGGGCTAATTGTTAAGTGAGGACACAAATCAATCCCTCTAGCTTCACTACGAAACTAGAACAAAATAAGACAGTACAAAACTCTTTCCTTATATTTCAATTATCAAATGAGAAGTGGATCTAGAACATACCTTTTAAATATCAAATATCCAACTTCGCCAATGCAATACAAGCTCCATCGTGAGGCTTATGGAGAAATATATGAAAATAAACACAAGCCAATGAAGACAAGAACAACAAAGTCTATTTNCCTTGATGTTGTCAGGTTCCTTCCAACAGTTCCTTGCTTCCCACACACTTCTAATCCACGGATTCTAATACTGTAGATATGATATCTATTCACAATATATCTTGACAAAGGAAAGCTCAAAGACAATATACAAGATCCAAAGAATCCAAGCTACAAAACCCAAGATAACTTTCTCCATGAGAGGTCCTCTCCTTTTATAAGCTGAAGAGGATAAGATGAGGTGGTTAGGATGATCCCACTAAATCAGAAAAGATAGTAAGATTCAAACCAATCGGAGGCCACCTCAACATAGAAGCTTCTCCTTCTAGAAGCATCAAGAAGATGCCTCTTTTTCCCATGTACATAAATCATTGCACCCTAGCTATAGTGTAGCCTGCGACAACGTCATATTCTACCTTTAGAGAAAAGTGTGGTGATCAGGCATCGCCACACCCTGTGATGATCTTCCTTAATAAGGTTTTTCCAAAGGAAAATACAATTTCTTCTCTTAGGCAAAGTTCTTCTCCCTTCTTTCTTCGGGAATTCAGGCCATTGATCCTTCTAAAGATAAAGGATAGGTTTACATCATTAATGGTCATAAGAGTGATGAAAATAATGTGTAACAGAGAGCCCCCCAAAGTATTAAGTTAGAACATAGTGATAGCTAAAATACTTTGTCGAGTATGTGTAGGGAACAAGGAACATGTCGGTCGAAAACCTTCCAACAAACAAGGAAATACATTACAATAATACATCATCACTAAGCTAGGAATTCCCATACTCAAAATAGAAATTAATCAAAGCATAAATGTCGACATGCAAATATCCATGTCAAGTAAGACAGGTCATGGCCACCAAACATACATTGTGTATCCATGCCATTATGACTCAAATATTAACATAGCCACAAAAATTACACTATGGATCTATGTGTTAAAGACTCAAATTTGAACATAGCCACGAGACATACACTGTGGATCTATGCGACAGTACAATATGAATATACTCCAACGCAACCTGAATCTGTCAGAAGATATTCAGGGTCTTCATCTCCACCACTCTATAGTACGAATCTAACCATGCAGATACATGTGTTGAAGTCGAACATGGTAGAAAACACTTGATTACTAGTCATTAATGAATACCGTTAAAAAGTGTGAGGGAAATCACCATTAATGTCAATGACCCCCAAGGTACTCTAGTACAATCCAACGAATGTGAATCAATGAGTTGAGGTCGAACACTCAACAAAATCTTTCGATCAGGGGTCAATAATGAAAACCCACTGTCGAAATCGAGGAAACCTGCCATTGGGGCATGCAAGTTCCAAGGTACCAATTAGTTTCTAAGTCTAATTCCTAGATAATGAGTTGAATTCGATGGGAAAAGAGTCATCACAGGAAGGCCTTAATGTATCCTCCATCAATGACATGAAACAGGTAAAAATATTTGACGTAGATCAGAGTAACAAGTGATTTAGGGCTGAATCGGGGATGGTCGACACAATAGAAGGATTAAAGACTATATAAATGGCCTATGAAATAGAAGGCTTTCTAGGTTAAACTTCTCTTTGAACATATTGACGACACGACAACTGTCTTGGAAACATTGACTCAACAACATGGATCACAGACCGATTTGTAATCTTATAAAGGAGTATGATCAAGAGACAAGAGAATTTTCCAACCTAGACACAAAGTGAGTGAAAGGGTGTCATGTTCAAAGGTGACTCTTCCATATAATACAAGTTTAGACACATTTATTTCCAAATTTTCCCTCACCATTTCTAGCGAGTAGCTGTGTATTTTTACGCAAGCTTGAGGAGGATAACATATGCTTATTTTTGTAAGCTCATCCTTCAGAAGAGTCCCTTGGATTATGTTTAATGAACCCTAAGAAGGAGTGGTTCAGTCCCATATGGGTCTTTCGATGTTTTTTTAATGATTCCAAAGAGAGAAAACTTAGGGGGTTTTCATGTTTAGAGAGTCTGAAAAACACTTAAAGAAAACTCCAAAATGTCATTTTTCATAAAGTAGTCTGATGAGACCGAAAAAGAGATGAACTATCACTCAACAATTTTTTTATTCAAATAATTTAACGAGCATTAAAATAACAAGATCGCTCATCAATGTCCTCTTCAACTTATAAAATGAGAGGAGCTCTGATGGAGAAAGTTAGCTTGGGTTTTGTAGCTTGGATTCTTTGGAGCTTGTATATTGGATTTGAGCTTTTCTTTGCCAAGATAGATTGTGAATAGCTATCAGATCTATAGTCTCAAAATCCATGGATTAGAAGTGTGTGGAAGGCAAGGAACTATTGGAAGGAACCTGACAACATCAAGGCATCTGGTTGTATCTTTCTTCCACATTATTTAATATAGATATACTTTTATTTCCTATATGAATGTTATTTTTTCATATTGTATGATTCCTTGATCATGTACATAGTTTCATATCAAATAGAATCTGTTGTTCTTGTCTTCATTGTCTTGTGTTTATTTCCATATATTTTTCCATAAGCCTCATGACAGAGCTTGTATTGCATTGGCGAAGTCATATATTCGATATTTAAAAGGTATGTTCTAGATCCATTTCTCATTTGATAATTGAAATCTAAGGAAAGTGTAGTGTATTGTCCTGTTTTGTTCTAGTTTCGTAGTGAATCTAGGGGGATTGATTTATATCCACACATAAAAATTAACGATCATAAGAGTGAAAAAAATAGTGTGTAACATGAAGCCGAAGAATTCACTGCATAAATCCAGGAACTTCATAATTAGATCAAGGAGCAGTTGAAGAAGAGAAACAATGAATAAAAATGCAAAGTTGATCAACATAGGAGGAAACTTTAGTTTGAAGTCGGAGATCAAGTTCTAGCACATCTTAGGAAGGAGAAGTTCCCAAGAGGAACATATAATAAACTAAATTTGAGGAAGATAGGACCATCCAAAATACTAAGAAAATTTGGTTAGAATGCTTATGAGATAGAGATACCATAAGATGTGGGTATATCGCCCATATTCAACATTGCAGATCTGTATCCTTACAGGGAATATGGAGTCGAAGGACCCGAATATCAAAAGGATATCTAGTGGAAAACACAAATTCCTATAGTAAAGAAGCCACAAATGGAACATATCATAGATTGGAGAATTGGTAAGAAGACCAAAAGGAAAACATATTTTCAATATTTGGTACAGTGGAAAGGACGCTCGATAGAAGATGCCAGTTGGGTAAATGAAGTGGATATCCAGAAGCATGGAAGGTCAGTACATGATCTCATGAATAGGAGTCCATTAATTTTTTAGCCAGAGGAATATGATGCAAGAGCATCGCCAACAAAGCACAAGAGGAGGACAACTAGGCGCACTAGTGCACATTTTGAAGAAATTTAAATTTTGAAGAAAGCATATCACACAAATATTTTGAAAAGAATTGTAATTAAAGAACATATTAAATGTTGTAGAGCTAGATAGTTTCATTAGAACATCAGATAATGCAATTTATTTTAATGTAGTTGAGTGCAGTATAGATTTGATGTGTTCGATCTGATCTGTTTGTCACAAATAGTTATTGTAATAAGTCATAGTAGTTGATAGCTTTTAATTCGATAGGATAACGCTCAAATTCCAGGGGTCCACAAGTGCTTCAAATTCACATGAGCCCAACCAATTACATTTTGAATCTCCCTTGAACATGAATGATTCTCCCCTCCTACCCATACCTGAAAGCCAGATACAACCCGCCTTTAATGATGTATTGATTCTTGAAAAAGTTGTATAAGGAGTTGGATCACTAGTTCTACAACAATGCCTTTAGTAAGATCTAGAGTAAATGAAAAACACCTTTCGATTCAAGGAGTAGGACCCCACCCTGTTATAAGTGGATGGATGGAAGGATGCACAAATGACATGGACTAATGGGTGGCTATGCTCAGTACTGACAACAAATGTGCCTATTATGTGACATTCCTCCTAGGTTCCGTTGACACGCAAATAAAAAGAATAAGCAATGAGCCCGAGCTCTGTAGCTCACCCCATGGATGGCTCTGGGCCTGTCATCGGCTAAAGACAAAATATCTTTATATTAGTTGGAGGGAAGAGCTCTAAGAGCCCTCTTGTATAAAATCTTGGTATTATTTTCCAGTAGGGGTTGTTGTTAGGTTGTAGAGAGGTTGCTTAATCTATTGTATAGGTTGTTGTTGAAGTTTTTATTGTTGGCACTCTAGTTGTTGAGAGTTGTCGCAATTATATGTATTGTTGGCACTCTAGAGCCCAGAGTTGAGAGCTACCGAGAGAAGTGTATGAACATATGTATATTTCAATTGAATGAATATAACAAAGGAGCATTGTCCCAAATGTATGGTGTTGATGCGTCTATCTGAATGAATGAATGGTATAGTTTCTGTTTGTTTGGAATTCTCTGGTATTTCTTTTTCTTGTGGTTATGTATGCATTTACATGGATGAATGTATGAACTTCTAAAGATTTAGATAAGTTTCAATTGTTTCTCTTTTACGAGCAAGTGCAAGTGTGCATAGTGTCCGAAAGGAGTACATTGACAGAGTTTGTTCCGACTCATAAGCTCAGAAGATATAGAGTGAACCTTAGAGGTGCAAGGAGTGCATAGCATCCAAAAGGTGTACATGACAAAGTCTATTTTGGCTCAGAAAGCTCTAGAGAGATAGATTGAAGGAAGTTGTCTGCAAGGTGTGCATGACTGAGTCTTCTGATTTAGAAGCTCAGGAGGAGTAGCTAGATTTTCCCATAGAGTGAATGGATTTCAGGAGAGAACCTATTGCAAGGTGTGAACATGATGATATTTGAATAGTATTCTAAGGAGGAAAGTGTTCGAGGAAGAACAAGTTCAGGAGGAAGAGTGTCGAGAAATATTCAAAAGGAGAAGTCCTTTAATGTTTCCCAAACTCAACAAAGAGATATTTTTCCAGGAGGGACTGGAACTGTTCCAGACTACCAGATCTGGGAGGAGTTTCACAAGGGTTAGTATTGGGGTATTTAGGAGTTCATACTTTGGGACACTTTGAGGTATTGAAATGTGGGATTGTCGAAGTCATGAAATCGTGAGGTGAATATTAACCGTTGGATATGAGGAGATGTGTGGCAACGGATTAGAGAATCCAGGAGTTAGAGGTCTAGAGGAAGTAAGTGTGGAGTGAGTGAAGTTTCGCAAAGTCATGAAACTCGAACACAGCTAGATCGTTAGATCTAGGGAGACGTGTGGCAGAGATCCGTGAGCTCGAAGAAATTTTTTTCTAAACGAATCAGAAGAGGAGGTTACAGTATTATTGGAGGTCGAAGTGGTGAAGTACTAGCCCGAGGTTATATCCTGTGGTCATGTCAAGGAGAAAGAGTCTAGCATGAGACTAGTACTCAATAATCGGTGTCGCTAAACATCGAAGAGTAGATTTGCAAGTAGTCTGAAATTGCACGCGACATCAAGGGTATTAATTTCTCAGGGTCTGTTGAAGGCCCTAAGAACCAATTCAGTTTGGAGATATTGAAGATCCAAGATCGGGAGGTCATAGAATCCCTAGGAGATAAGGGAGGGGGTTATGCATAACTAGTCTAGCTAAGTTTAAATGAGTGTAACTGACTCTAAACCGAAGAGGAACATCCTATTTTTTAGGGGAATATTCTTTAGAGAATATTCTCATCTAAGGAAGAGTTCTCAACATTGGACAGTAAAACTTAGGAAAATAATTATAGGCTAGTGTGTAATATATCCAACAAAGATAGGGTTATGAATCCATAAGTATGGGTTCGAAAGTGACACTCATCTTCCCAAACCAACCAACTCTCAAGATCTCATGGGTTTATCAACACACAACAATCCAAAGTACACCAACTCTCTTCTCTCCAACCTAGACAACCCAAAGAAAATGGAACCCTTTCACTACCATGCATTCCCTTGGGTTCTCCACTTCTTTCCAAGGCTCCAATACATCTAGTCTAGAATCTCCATATCGAGACTCTTAGGACTCGCAGTTGTGAACCAATTTTACCACATGCCATTGCATCTCACACATACAAGCACCACTTCATGGTTGGAATACACTAGTAATTACTACAACCAACAAATACTTGATGTTTTCTTCAATAGTTCATTCCCAAGTCCCCATCAAGAACCAGAATGAACAAATCAAATGAAAGATTGAAAAAAAAATGGAGAAGAACCCTCAAATATCCCATAAGAGAGGTTTATATAATTACATGGAATCAAGAACCACATGTCCTTCCTCCAAAGAAGCTCGTCTAACTTATTTTCTCAATTAAAACCAATATGGTGAATAACATAATAATCAAATACTTATCCCATTTATCCCCCTCTCTCATGGAATCATAGCCCCATATAACTCTTTTCCTTGTCTGTCTTGCAGTCAACGATGTATTTTTTTAATTTCAACATTCAAGGTATTACATTTCTTAGAAACTCTGACCTCTTTTAATTGTTCAAGAAATATGGTCTTTAATCAAATAAACAAAATACATTATACATATGGGGACTCAAAACTTGGGTATTACATTCTCCTGTCCCTTATTTTGGCATTGTCCTCGATGCATATACAAAATAGAAATAAACATTTCAAAATTATTCAAAAAGTCATAGGTGCTCTACCTCCATGGAATCTTCATGCTTCCAAGTAGAATATTTAGAACTGTAGCAGTTCCACTAAAAGTTTACCATTTCTATGACTTGATTCCGAAGTATTTTGACTTTATCTGTGAAATATGTGTACTGATTGGACCTAAAAGTATCCTTCTGGCTCCACTTGAATCAAATTCCAATCAATAACATGGTTAGGATCAAGTACATATGTTTTCAACAGAGAGACATGAAATGCATTATGCACATTCATGAAAGAAGGAAATGCAAGTGTGTATGTAACTAGCCCTATTCTATCCAATTTCTCAAATGAACCAAATAATATGGCTATTAGCTTTGTACAAATACTTAATTGCAATGATCTCTTGTTGGGCTTCACTTTCAAAAGAATATGCTTTCCCACTTTAAATTCTCTCGTTGTCCTTCTCTTATCTGCATAACTCTTCTTTCTATCTTCTGCTACCTTCAAATTCTGCTTAATTTTAACCAATTCTTCTTCCATATCCTTGAGAAATTGTGGTACAAGTACTATTATGTCTGTTAGGTTGTCCCAACCCACTGGAGTATTGAATTTTCTTCCATATAAAGCTTCAAATGGGATTATCTTTAATGAAGATTGATACCCATTATTATAGGAAAACCCAACCAAATGCAAGTAATCTTCCCACTTAGATGTCTTATCCATAAAATACATTCTAATCATGTATTCAATCACTTGGTTGACTCTTTCTCTCTACCCATATGACTATGGATGGTATGTCATGCTAAATTTTAGATTTGTACCAAATCCTTTAAATAATCCCCTCCATAAATATGAGGTAAACATAGTATCTCTTTCAAAAACAATTTCCTTAGGTATCCCATGTATCCTAGCAATTTCCTTCATGTAATTTTTGCAATATCAGTTCTTGTATGAGTCATCTTTACAGGAACAAAATGACCAGTATTTGTCAATTTTTCAACCACTACCTTTATGAATCATGTTTCCTTTTTGTTCTGGGAAAATTAGTGATAAAATCAACGGTTACCAATTTCCATTTCTTGTATGGAATTGGTAATAATTGTAGAAAACTTGTTGGGTGTCTATATTCATCCTTCACTCTCTGACATTCCATACATCTATCAATTTAATTAGCAATATCCTTCTTCCTTCTAGGACAAAATAATTGTCTTCTTACTACTGCAATTGTTTTCTGATAATTGGGATGTCTGACATATGGAACATTACGCATTTCCATTAATACCAAATTCCTAAGTTCTCTAGAACTAGGAACATAAATTCTATACTTATGCATAAGTAATTCATCTTCCTTAATCTCATATTCTTTAATTCTATGTTGTAAATTTTCCTATTGTAAACTTTCTTTTACTTGTAGCTAATGTTGGTCTGTAAAAAAAACATCTTAAATTATTTTCTTCAAATTTGATTGATGCATAATAATGGTTGTAGCATTCATGAGATGGAATCTTTTGTTGAGTGCATCATCAACTTTATTTTTTTTCATTTGATATGCTTGATGTCAAAGTCATACTCACTTAAAAATTCCAACCAACTTGTCTTGAAATACTGAATAATATCCAAGGATTGGTCCTTTGGTCCTTCCTGGCTCCTCCACATGAGCTGCATACAATTGACATCCTTTCCTTAAAAATATTTTCATCTGTAAGGATAAAATATTTGTTGGCACCCAAATATTTTGGTTCACTTTTGCATGTGTGTATAAACGAAGTTGTGCATTCTTATTCTATAGTTTTGTGTGCACCTAAGGTAATGTGTGAGGAATGACAAATAGTTTGTGTTGGAGAAAGTTTTGAAAGACCACAATAGGTATAAAATATTATTGAACACGCACAAGCCCCAGTTTTGATGCACACCAGAAATCAATAAGACAGATGATGGAATAAATAAAAGAATCATCGGGAAATCCTATCGAAATATTTCTATCAGTAGCACAAGGGATCATGGAGCTAAAAAATGATGAGATGGAAGGGAAGTTAATATTTCCCTGATTCTTAAAGGATATGTGGACCATAGGTAGGTTCCAAAAGAATGAAAATCAGTTTTGTTAGCCAAGTGAGTGGAGTAGAGAAGAAATAGATAGAGATCCCAAGTAGAGAAAGCTATAAATGGGAGCAATTATATCAGAAATGGGGCTAGCTAGATTTTTTGAGAAGAGATTGATTGAGTCCATAGTATCGGACTCGCTTTGAGCCTATTGTAATACTGTAATGCTTTTGAACATACTTTTGTGTCTGTAACACCCCCAACCACCTAGGTTGGGCCATGCCACTCCTTAACTTATTCTGTTAATACTTTGATACCATATTGTAACATACCCGATCCATCCAGGTCAGGCACGTTCACCACAACTTCTTTTATTATCAGCTCTGATACCAATTACTAGCAATTCCACTTAAAATTGTCTGACATAACCCTGTCATTTAATTAAAACATATAGAAACTTGCATTGCATGATTACGCACATTTTATTAACATATTTATACAAAATTCATAACAAAATTATAAACACGACATAAACAATGAGAATTCATGACAACAATTGCATGAATATAATTGAAAACATATTTAATACACAGTTGGCACTTATCTTGTGAATAAAAGACACCAACTATAGGCAGACCTTCCACGTTCCTCCCAACCTTAGACCGCATTGTTCATAAATCGCAACAGTGGGTCACCCCTAAGTTGGGGCTAAACTCCACTTGGCAAGGGTTCCCAAAAAAGTTAAAGTGTCACACTTTACAGGAACTCTGTCATAGGTAGATCACACACAAGTGATACAATCGCAGGAAAATTCATCAAGGATACCAATTTGCACCAGCAACCTACAGTCTCTCATTCCCCATCAGCCTACACAACCTAAGGTACCATGCCCCATTCTTCACATAAGGTCCCTTGGGTTGCACCCCTACTCTTCTAGGGCTCCATCACAGGCCGACCATGAAGTCTCAAAACCCTGTCACTATAGTATGACACCTCGATAAATAATTCCCAACAATTATCTCACTTGGAGAGAATGCAATCCTCTACAGGACTGACAACCCACCTCTTCAATCCAACGTTCCACGAGCCTGACAACCCGTCTATTTAGTATATCTCTCCAAGATATATCATACCCAAGTAACTTCCAATATTCAATATATTGATCAAAGTAATAATCAGCTCGTGATGATAACAATAGGATCATTCACATAACATTTGGGTCATAACAGAACAATCTTCTCCTTTCCCCCCCTCTTGTGAGAGTCATTTTCCCTCAATAATTGTGTGTCTGAATGGACTATGTCTGAACCATTTTATTGCATCTTCCAAACTTGACACTCATCAGGTTGGAAACTGCTTTTTTTCAACATCATGTCCCCAAATTGACCCTTGTCATGTTGAGACTTCTTTTATCCACTTGTCCCCTCCCCAAGACTTAGGATATAATATTATATCCTTTACATTTTTTAAGAAATATTAATAAAATATTCCTTTTTGGCTTTAAGCCCCTTTAACCCAGCTCCCTTGACATTAGCTAGTGGATTTTAAGCCCCCTGAACTCTCTTACATGGTCGATCTTCCACAGGGATACATTTTCATTAATTTGCAGGTGATTACATTTACATATTAGTGCAAAAGTATTGATATTTTACATACGGGCTCACTAGCCTCAAAATACATAGTTTGCGCACTTAAAACTAGTGCACCTGGAAATTTTGGGTCGAGCGCACTCTTTCCTCAGTGCCCCAACCTCATGCCCTTTCATAGGTGTGTATTACATCATGAATTATACACAAAATGGTTCTTTTGTTATTCAAAATCCTACACACTAAACCAGTGTGTGCTGAATCTAGAGTTGCACACCTTTTTCCTTCAGCACCCAAACGTTTCTCACTTACACTTTCCCACATTGCATTCCTTAAGTTGTTTCACTTTCAATGTTATATTCTTGTGTACCTACATAGATGCATTCCAATACATAAAATTGTGTGATGTATCATTTTACCATTACACGCACTCCTTTGATGTGAGTTCCTCGCACACTTAATTGAATCGCACAGAACCAAACCCACAAACTTGTTACTTCATATCACCAGCTTATAATTAATGTACAAATACATTGATATTTACACTCGGGTATTATCCTAGGGGTGTTAGAATCCCCTCCCCATTAATTATGGATTGTCCTCAGTGCAGTATATACACATGAACAATAAAAAAAAATCAAAATTTTCAAAAAGATGCGGGTATTATGCCCACATAGAATCCTCATGTTCCCAATTCACATCCTCAGGACCGTACGAGGTCCATTGGACCTTTACTACCCATATGTCTCGATTACATATCTTTTGGATCTTCTGATCCAATATGTGCACCAGATGCACTTGAAAACCGCCTTCTAGTTCCACTTGAATCACATTCTAATCAATAACATGATTAGTATCAGGTATATATCTTTTAAGAAAGGAAACATGGAATACATTATGAATATGAATTGATGTAGGAAAGGCAATCATATATGTCATAGGCCCAATCCTTTCCAGGATTTCAAATGGCCCACAAAATCGCACTTCCAACTTTGAACAATTTCCCAACTTAAGGGAGATTTTGTTGGCCTTTACTTTCAAGAACACATGATCACCCACATTAAATTCTATGTGAGTTTTTCCTTTATCAACATAACTTTTCTACATGTCCTACAACCTTTAAATTATGCTTAATTTTTATTATATGCTCTTCCATTTCTCTTACCAGTTCTGACCCAACTACTGTGTGACATACTGGGTTGTCCCAACTTACTTGTGTGTTGCATTCCTACCATAGAGTGCCTCAAATGGGATTATCTTCAAGTATGCTTGGTACCCATTGTTGTAGGAAAACTCTACCAAGTCTAGATAATCCTCCAATTTAGATAGTTTATCCATGACATACATCCTTAACATGTCTTCAATTATTTGATTCACCCTTTCTGTCTTCCCATCTGACTCTGGGTGATAAGTTGTGCTAAAATGAAATTTTGTTCCAAATCGATTGAACAATCCTTGCCAAAAATTTTGAAGTAAATTTTGGATCTCTTCTAAACACAATTGTCTTGGGAATTCCATGAAATCGAGATATTTCTCTTGGATATATATCAGCTATGTTAGTTGCCTTGTGATTAAGTTTTATTGGAATAAAATGGGAAGCTTTGGTAATCTTGTCCACTACCACCATGATAGAATCATTCTTCTTGTTAGTTTTGGGTACCTTAGTGATCAAATCCGTTGTTACCACTTCCCACTTCCACTCTAGAATGGGTAATGGTTGTATCAGACCAGCTGAATGTCTATGCTCGGCCTTGACCTTCTACCATTCCAAACACTTGGAATTAAACTCAACAACTTATTTCTTCATGTCTGGCCAATAATATTGGCTCTTGACAACTACAATAGTTTTCTGGTAACCTGGGTATCCATCATAAGGTACATTATGAACTTCTCCTAATATCATATTCTTCAATTCCTAATAATTTGGGACCATAATTTCTACCTATGTATCTAATCATTTCATCCTATTCCATCTTATAGTCTTCAACTTTCTGTTGTATAAGCTTCCTTGTTGAAGTTTTTCCCTTAACTCCATGTATTTATGATCTAATTTAGCAGCTTCTATAATTCTACCTTTCAAATATGATTGACACATGCTAATGGTTGTAGCATGCATCACATGCACCCTCTTATTGAGTACATCAACCAGCTTTTTCTCTTTACCTTTGATATGTTTTATATCAAAATCATATTCACTAATGAAGTCTAACCATATTCTTTTCCTAGAATTCAAAGTTGTTTGATCAAACAAATATTTCAAACCACTACGGTCTATCCTCAATTCAAATACTTTCCCCATGAGGTAGTGCCTCCACATATTCAAGGCATGCACTATGGATGTCAACTCCAAATCATGAGTTGCATAGTGTCTTTCATGCTCCTTCAACTTCCTTGATTTGTAGAAAACAACATAGCCATTATGACTAAGGACATCCACCAAGTCCCTCATTACATGCATCATTGCATACTATGAAATCTTCATTCGGATCAACAATCCTGAGTATTGGAGCTCTTGTTAGTAAATTCTTCAAGTGTTGGAAACTTCTTTGACAATCCAATGTCCACTCAAAATTCACACCTTTCTTCTGCAAAGAAGTAATTGGGTGTGAAATTATTGAGAATCCATCAATGAATCTTGTGTAGTAACTTGCAAGACGCATGAATGATATTACTTCAGAGACATTTTTTGGCATTGGCCATCCTTTAATAGATCTTATCTTTTCTAGATCTATTGTTATTCCTTCCTTAGAGATGATATGGCCAAAGTAATGTATTTGTTTCTGTTAGAATGAGCACTTTCTCAATTTGGCATACAACTGATGCTCCATCAAAACCTGTAACACCATTCTCAATTGTTTGTCATGTTCTTCTTAAAACCAATAATATATTAGAATGTCATCCAAAAAGACAATGACAAGCTTGTCCAAATAATTCCTGAATACACCATTCATGAGACACATGAAGACAACTGGTGCATTTGTTAACCCAAATGGAATGACTGTGAACTCATAATGGCCATACCTTGTTATAAAATCTGTCTTGTTGATGTCTTCTTCTTTACTTCTTACATGATGGCAACCTGAGCTGAGATCAATCTTAGAGAATATTTTTTCATCTTTCAGCTGATCAAAAAGGTCATCTATCCTTGGCAAAAGATACTTGTTCTTCACAATAACCTTGTTCAACTTCCTGAAATAAATACAAAGTCTCAAAGCTCCATATTTTTTCTTCATCAACAATACATGGGCACCCCAAGGTGACACACTTAGATGTATATACCACTTCTTCAAAATATCTTAAAGTTTCATTTGTATTTCCTTGATTTTAGGTGTACTCATCCTATAAAGATTCTTAGATACTAGAGCTGCTCCAGGCATCAAATTGATAGAGAAATCAATATCTATTTTATGTGGTATTTATAGTATCTCCTTGAATACATCTTCAAAATCTTTCAAGACTGTGTGGTCTTAAATGTATGACACCTTGTCCCTAGGTGTCTCTTCCATTTGCGCAAAAAATATTTAACACCTTTTTCTGTAACTCTTCTTCAACTGCAAGGCTCAAACTTCTCTGATGGTCATTGTTCTAGGAATCCCTTGTATTTTCCTTAATTCACCATCCTCATCGAAGAAACTAAATGTTTTTTCATAACAATCTAGGAAAACATGGTGTTGATCCAACCAATCCATACCAATTAGGCATTCATAGGAACCTAAAGGTATGATATTCAACTCTACTCTGGTGTTCAATCCATTCAAGTTTAATGGACATGATTTAACCATCTTAGTAATCTTCCTTTTAACTCTTGTGGCTCGCTATACCATCTAAGGTTTTCCAGGCTTGCTTCTTGGAAAATGAAACCTTTCCACCATCTTAGGATCTAGATAACTATGACTAACTCCTAAATCAATTAAAATAGCAATGGATGATTATTTATATTACCTTCAACTTCAATCATATGTGATTGAAACTCAACTTTCTTGTTGTCCAAGGATTCATAAATCCTATGTACACTTCCTCCCATGTTCTCTATTGTTTCAACTTGATTCATGTTGTGAGCAGTCTTCACTCTTTCACTTCTGTGTGGTCAATCTATGTACATGTGATCTCCCTTACAACCCCAACATTGAAAAGGTTGTTTCATTGATCTTTTCCCCAATGTATCTATTATTCTATATTCAATAGTAGTTGGTTGTTCCTAATAGCTATTTCTGAAGAATGGTGGCTTAGTCCCCTTCTTCCTCAGTTCCATCTTACTTTTATTCTTGTCTTCCCAAGATTTATGGTAAGATGCTTTCCCTTTTTGTTGATAATAAATGAACTTAGCCATTCTTATAGTTTCCTCTAATGTTTTGGGATCATCATACTGTATTTTTTCACTAATAGATGGTGGCATACCACTCAAATATCTCTAAATCTTAACTTGTTGATCTTTCATGAAGGAAACATATTTCAGTATTTCTAAAAACCTTCTTTCACACTCATCAATAGTCATACTCCCAAGCTTGAGTTCAAAGAAATATTTCATTTTCTTATCATATTATCTCTTAGTCAAGTATTTCCTTCGGAAATACCTATTGAATTATTTCCAAGTCACTTTCTTCTCATCAATGCATTGTACTTTCACATATTGGTCCCACCACATTTATGTTTTTCCCTTGAAATAGTAAATATAAATTCTTCCTTTTGCGCTGGAAGAGTAATTATGAAATTGAAAACACTTTCTCATATTTAACATCCATGAAAGCACATCCTCATCCTTCTTATGTTCACATGAGCCTTGATTTTTTTCATTTCCCCCTGTAGTTCATCCACTCCAGTCTTCTTAGGTTTCTTGACAGGACTTGAACTACTGTACGCTCTCCTAGTGGAATGTCTTAGAGAGTGATGGTGTTGTCTACCAGCACTTCTGCTGCAAACTAACCTTCCCCTCTTATCATGGGACCTATAGCTTCCTTATTTTCTTGAATCAGTCTTATTATCCATTTTATTCTCAATTTTGTTCAATATTTGCATCAACTTAATGTTGAAGACTTCTTGTAGCTCCTTGGCTTTCATAAGCCTCTCATTGTCAGATTTTTGAATCAGTACATCCCTCTACAAACTCTTTATGGTTTCCATCAAGTTCATGATCTCTTCCTTACCTTCTCCACATCCATTAGAATTTTTACCTTCAATAACCATTTGGACATACATTCCTAAGTTCTATTCTCCATGAATGAAAATCCCTTGAACATATTCCATGATTATAAACTTGCGTTGATCTTGTTCTTATCTAGTTGCTATTAATTCTACAAAATGTGCAGCCAACAAAATATTTTAGGCTAGACAATCAAATCATGAAATGATGTGCATTTCCGTTTTCATACAACATTAGAATTCTTCTTTGAATTTCTTGGGAAGATTGATTGCCCAATCACTACGCACACACTACTTTCTAATTATTAGCATGCACCAATATTACATACACCATGCTAAAATGTAGCACATGCACCGTTCTCTTCTAAAAAATATGTATACTTTTCTGTGGCACGCCAATATTTACAGAGGACAAATTTTGTGTTGCGCATGAATACTCTTTGCGCACTACCAACAAAACACTTAGGTTAAGTGTTTTTACAATGCATGCCATCACTCTGCAAAGCACAACCCTTTTTTCACATACCAACAATATAATGTTGCGCATACTACAAGTACTACACTACACAATGTTGGGTTCTAATGTGTTCATACTGTGCACCCAAACTTGAAATGCACACCTTGTGATTCTAAACTCTAGCACACTTTATCACAAACTAATATTTTGTGCATGATACTAATTATATCTTGTGCAATGAAATAAATTAGCATATATACCTCATACACCCTTATTTTCTATGCAATGCCCATGTTCAATGCGCACACTTGCCAATATCATTTTTCCACATTACTGACTCAACACAGTGCATTACTCACTTTATAATGTGCACACCCTTGCATATTATTCTTTTGCGCATCATTATTAATTAGCACACACACTAGTCTCGATACTTAATTGATTTTTCCATAATTTTCATTGCAGAAATTGGGGCTTTTGCTCAATTCTCATCCAATTTCTACCAGGGACTTTTTGTAACTACAAAATTTGTCCAATTTCACTCCAATAGCCCAAATTCAACTAATTCCTGTCTAAAGTTTCTTGAAAATGAATTAAAGTAAGGAATATCTCTTCACTTAACCAAATCCCCCAAATTCCTCATGAATTTGATAATAAAAATTGGGGCTTTTACCCAATTTCACTCAAGCGCTTCAAATCTTCGTCATGGATGCATTGTGACTTGAAATTCAGCCACTTCTGAATTTAATTTGCTACGAAAAATGCTTCAACATGATTTTAACTCAGCCAATCTAGGCTCAATGTTCTAAATTGGGCTCTGATACCATATTGTAACACCCTCATCCACCTAGGCTGGGCCATGTCATTCCTTAACATGATCTGTTAATGCTTTGATACCATATTGTAATGTACCCGATCCACCCAGGTCAGGCACGTTCACCACAACTTATTTTATTATCATCTTTGATACCAGTTACCAGCAATTCAACTTAAATTGCTCTGACATAACCATGCCATTTAATTAAAACATATAGAAAATTGTGTTGCATGATTACATACATTTTATTAAAAAAATTATACATAATTATAAACGCAACATAAACAATCAGAATTCATGAAAAAAATTGCATGAATATAATTGAAAACATATTTAATACACATTTGGCACTTATTTTGTGAATAAAAGGAACCAGTTGCAGGAATACCTTCCACATTCCTCCCAGCCTTAGACCGCAATGTTCATAAATATCAATAGTGGGTCACCGCCAAGATGGGGCTAAACTCCACTTGGGAGAGGGTTTCCAACCAGGTTAAAGTGTCACACTTTACAAGAACTTGGCCATAGGTAGCTCACACACAAGTGATACAATCACAGGAAAATTCGTCACATATGCCAATTAGCACTGAGATCCTATGATCTCTCATTCCCCATCAACCTGCAAAACCTAAGGTAGTGTGCCCCCTTATTCGCACAGGGTCCCTCAGGTTGCACCCCTACCTTTCCAGGGCTCTAGCACAAGCCGAAAAAAAAGTCTCATAGCCCTGTTGTTGAAGTATGACACCTACAGAAATAATTCCCAACAATTCTCTCACCTAGAGATAATCCAATCCTCTATAGGCCTGACAACCCGCATATTCAATCCAACATTCCATGGGCCTGACAACCCATGTATTTAGTATATATCTCCAAGCTATATCATACCCAGGTAACTTCCAATATTCAACATATTGATCACAGTAATAATCATCTCGTGATGATAACGATGGGATTATTCACGGAACAATCAAGTGATAACAAAACAATCCACTCATTTTCCCCCATCTCGTGACAATATTTTTACTTCAATAATTGGGTGTCTAAATGGACTAAGTCTGAACCATTTTCCTACAAGTTCCCAACTCGACACCTATTGGGTTGATAACTTCCTTTTGTCAACAACATGTCTCCAAATTGACACATGTCATGTTGAGACTGCTTTTAGCCAGTTGTCCCCTCTCTAGGAATTAGGATATAATATTATATCCTTACTTTACATTTTTTAAGAAATATTAATAAAGCATTCCCTTTTGTATTTAAGCCCCTTTAACCTAGCCTCATTGACCTCAGCTAGTGTATTTTAAGCCCCCCAAACTCTTTTATGTGGTTGGTATGCCGCAAGGATTTATTTTCATTAATTTGCAGGTGATTACTTCTACATCTCAGTACATAAGTATTGATCTTTTACATACAAGATCACCAGCCTCTAGATACATAGTTCACACACTTAAAACTAGTGTGCATGGAACTTTTGGGTTGCATGCACTCTTTCCTCAGTGTGCCAACCTCTCACCCTTTCAAAAGTGTGTATTACATCATGGCTTATATACAAAAGGGTTCTTCTTCCCTTCAAAAACCTGTGCATGTTGAATCCAAAGTTGCATGCCTCTTTCCTTCATTGCCCAATATTTTCTCACTTACACTTGCGCATGTTACATTCCTTACATTGTTTCACTTTTAGTGCACTGTGCTTGTGTACCTACATAGATGCACGCTAAGACATAAATTTGTGTGTTGTATCATTTTACCATTGTGCGTAGTTCTTTGATGTGAGTTCCTCACGCACTTAACTTAATGCATGCAAAATAAAACCCATAGACTTGTTACTTCAGCTCACCAACTTATAAGTAATGTACAATTGCATTGATATTTACACTTGGGGATCGACCTAGGACTGTTACAGTGTTTGTTATATGTTTGATTCTTGAGAGAAGGCACATTGTGGAGTGTGTTATAATTATGAGAATTTATATAAAGAATATATGAAGTTATATGGTTGTCATACATATCTGTTTTGCATAATGTATGCCTTTATTGTGATGGAAGAACTCTAGTAATAAAGATGAGACTGATTTGATCTATTATATGTCTATCATGTATGAATTGAATATGTGTGTGTATAGTTTTACTTCTTAGTTATAATAATCTATTAGATATGAGTCACATGAATGCCAGTCTTGATGGATTTTCATGTGTTTATCCTTCATCCCTATCACAAGACTTTATGGTCTCTATTATCCTCTATACATATTGGGTGAGACCTTCCTTGTCCTTGGATGAGGATTTATATGTCGACACTCTCGGGTTTTTGTTGGACAACACTAGACAAACCCTAGGTCTAAACTCACTAGCACTAGGAAGGATCTATGCAAGTGTGGATCAAAACACCCAAAAGATTATTTTTTTGCCGAGACCTAAGATTTTTTTCAAGAATGATGAAGGAAAGAGATGAGCTGGAATTCATCTCTGGAGGAGATTCAAGACTAGTTGACTGCAAAAGAGAATGAGTTTTCCCTACAAGAAACTCAAGGACTAAGGATGAATCTCCACCAATGTAAGGATAGGTATTTGTACATGGATATGAATGAGATTTTCTATGATGAATTTCCTTTTGTACGTTTTGAATGGATAAAAAGGAAAATTGCTACTAATTCTACTATGTGGCCATTAGAACCAATGGTTTGGGATGAAGCCAAGATTGAACAATTGAAAGTGTTGTATGATAAGTGGACTCGAGATATTGAATTCTAGTTTTCTCAAGAAAAGAAATGATACATTTTTTAATTCACTATGGAATACACCGACTTTTTCAACAAGGCTGAAAGAAAGTTTGTGGAAGTTTCAAGAAAATGGATGCTATAAGAAATTCCACTTTTGATAAAAATGATGCTCGTGGAGAAATGGATTATGAACATGGGGCCCAATCGAATGGTTTAGTAAACTTCTCTAGTCTAGGGGAGTTTGGAAATATGGGGGAAAGTCAGAGAGGAAATGGATCCATTGAGGAGGATCGAGAAATTGTTGATATGAGGTGAGGAAAGGAATGGACCCATAGGAGAAGAGGATAAAAATAGATGAGAGGTATGAAACAAGAGTTGATATAATAATAAAATCAGATTAGAGGAGTGGAAAATATACAACACTAGTTAGTAGCAAGGAATATTATGTTATGCGAGAGTGGAGAACATATGAGGGTAGGCCCGCAAAGAGGTGTATCATAGAGGACAAGGTCTCTAGTGGTGATACCAAAAGTGACCCTAGTAAGGGCCTAGGTGATGAAGTGTTCACCCCTTAGTTGTTGCGAAGTGTTGTTTTGATAAGAGGAGACAATTGCATGCAAAATAGTAGTGTGTTGTTCAAAGAAGAAGATAGTGCACAAAGTGATAGTGCACAGATCGGACCAGAAGAGAGAGTGCATATTTGTGGTGTGTAGATATGACATGAAGGTAGAGTGCAGTGTGTTGGTTCATAAGAAGAAGAGGACTATGGAGGCTCCCCTAGTTGTGAAGGAGACAAATTGACAATATTAGATGGTCTTGTGTGACTGCAATTAAGAAATTCTTTGGGTCACCTCATGAGAAATTTCAAAAGAAGATGGAATTACCACCCCCCCCCCTTTGTACCACCCCCCTTGTGCATTTTTAATCAAGAATAAAAAACAACAGATAGTGAAGCAATTGGAATAGAAGAGAGAGAGGAAGAATATATAAGTGAAGAGATGAGTGAATAAGAAGGTGAATTCAACAATATTTTACCCCAAGGAATAATGGTGTGGGAAAATCAAACCTATAGAAGTCAGAGAAGAGGAACTAACTCAAGTTTTAGGATGGCCAATCAAGATAGCACCCTGATACTACCTGTGTTCCATGGAACAGGCAAGGATAATACAGAGAAACATTGGTTTACATGTGAAGCAATCTAGTCTATGAAGAGAATCACAAATGAAGCAACCAAAATTGCACAGCTAGAGACCACATTCAAGGACAGATCCTTGACATAGTATATGAATTATAAAACTATTGTTCCATCAAGATAGGAGAGGTCCCTAGCTGATATTAAGCAGGATCTACTTAGGGAGTTCCAAAAACCTAAGTCTAAATCCCAATGTATCACATAGATAAAAGAGATAAAGTAGAAGGAAGGCGAGACCGTATGGGATTATGACCAGCGGTTTAAAATTATATTGGATAGGATGACGTTCCAAATCCAGGATATGAATCATAAGGAATAGTTTATTGTGGGGTTTCTTCCCCATATCCAATTTTTTCTCACCCAACAGAAGGTGATGACTCAAATGAAGGTGGTAGAAATAGCCATGCGCCTAGAAGATATGTCAGGAGGGGTAGAGACATCAGTAGGTTTTTCATAAGTATAATCATAACTGGCCAACCTAACGATGCAATTGCAAGATATGGCTAAGAAGAAGGTCATGTGTGAGCATGTATGGTGTACCACCTATTTCGCAGAAGGGAATCAAAGAGATGAGTATCATGTCCTGCCAAATTATGTGGCAACAGTCGCACATAGTCCATTTCCATATGGGAAAATGGAATGGTGTGAAATATATAGACAGTGGGGCCATGTGCCACCTTATTTCCTAACCTTGTATAAGTACTATACAATGAATCACACTCATTTCTACAAGTTATGTAAATCCATCGAGCATGATGCCAATAGTTTTTTATCATTCTAGCTGATGCAATATAATACCCATGATGAATTATGGGTACACGAAGAGCATAAGGGTGGTCAGCATGGTGGTGTGGAAAGAGGTAGATACAAAGGAGGTACCAGAGGTGGATATGGGAGTAGTCTCAATTGAGGATATGGAAGAGGGGGTGATAGACCCCCTACATGTTTTAATTGTTGAGAGCTGAGTCATGTATCAAGATTTTGTAGAAAAACATGTGTGATTTATGCATACTACCATAGTCCTAAGAATGTCACCAAATCCTATCCGTACTTGTTGAAAAAGTGGGAGGACAAAAATACCAATTGCAACATGGTGCATGTGAAGCCGTACCAAAATAAGAATAAGAATAAGGAGGTTGATGTCTGAGTAGTAACTCGAGGAGGGGAGAAGACAAGAGAATACTTTGAGCATGGTGTTCAGGCTTAGGCCAAAATATGGATGAAAAGATAAGGAATGAACCTCATCTGCCTCCAAGGTTGGATGCTTCCAAGACAAAGCAGCTTTCGCACAATGCACTGAGAACACTGGAAGAATAAAGAGCGCGCGAGGAGCTACAGTGCGTGATAATAAAGGTCAGTTGAGGAGGCTTGGATCTACTAAGAAGTACAAAGGGTGACACAAATGTTGTTGGAAGAAGCTCGGATTCATGAAAAAGTACACAAGTGACTCATAGGCTATTGGAAGAAGCTCACGTGCAGGAGGAATTGTAGTGCATGATGCAAATATCGTTGGAGGAGGCTCATGTAAAGGAAGAAGTATAGAGCACGATACAACAATCAATAGAGGAGGCTCACACATATACTTAGATGCGAAGAGATGAGCAGAAAGAATATGAATAATAATGCCAAGAGTAATTGCAATGGGAAACACATGCATAAGTATTACATGAACTAGGTCAGAAGGAAGAATATGAAGAGAAAGTAATTTCTTTCTTGTTCTTCTGTTTGCAACTGTCGAATGATCTAGAAGCTACAAGTAAGTTGAATTAGATGTTATATAATTGCATGAAAGAAAAAGGAGTGGAGGATGCCATATACACTTCATTTCTAGGAAGAGATGTATGTTAGGTCAGCAAGAAAAAGTGCATTGGCCAAGAATTTAAGATGATAGAAGAGCTTGGTGGCTTTGACATGGATGGATTCATGTTGGATTTGGGTTCCAACAAGAATATTTTGTTGAACAAATTTTGGGAGGTGTTGGGTAAACCGAAGTTGGTCTAGTCGCCCATCCAGTTCCACTTGGCCAATCAATACAATATCTACCAAATAGGTCATCTGGAGTTGGTGGAAGTCAACATAGAAGGAGTAAAAAAAAAGGTCAACTTTGAGGCTAGAGATATTATGGATGGATCTGATCCATATCCTGCATTACTAGGCATTGACTAGGCCTTTGACAATAATGTGGCATTGAAATTCAAGAAGAGGCAGATGTCCTTTGAAATAGACACCCTGAGTGTGGTCACGCCCCTAGATCCATATGAAGGTGAATGATATAATGAGCTTGTGGATGAGGATGCGTGGAGCTCAGTCATTGAAAATATTTATAATATCATAGGCCACATGGAGGAATACATCAACCCCAATGTAGAAGGTGAATTAAGTTGGCGAAGTGTCATGTCTTATGACACAGATTCTAAGGATGTCATGGATATGTAGAAAAATAATCTCTATGAAGTTTCCACTTACAAATGTGTGAGTATAAAAAAAGTAGTGAGATCAATCAGGTATGAGTTGTGTGATGCCCCATGGTTTGATGTGACAGGGCTAGTGGAGACGTTTCTCATACAAATGGATAAAACCATCCTCTTGGAGAAGATACTTTAGGCCATGGATGTAGTGTTTTAAGGGACACCTATGCAATGGTGGGTGACACATCGCTTGAGTATTCAAAGTTGGGCACAGGTAGTTGAGTTCGTAAAGGTTATATTTTATCCTATCATTGACTTTGAACTAGACAACCGATACAAGGGAACTGAGGATCCTCAAGAACATATTGATTTGTTTGAATGTCATTGGACCTATAAAAATATCCCTCGATCTGAATGGGTACATTAGTTTTTCCACACGATGGAAATGGTCCCTAGAATATGATATAATTAGGAGGAACTTAGGAGGTAAAAAACTGAGTGGACCCATATGAGTTCTTAGTTTCATTCAAACTTAATGTTCACACCAGAATATCTAGCTAAAAGAGAGGCACTCCACCAAATTAAGTATTGTATTTTCCAACAGTAGCCAAAAGAAACCACACCCAGGGTGGTATGTTTGTATCATCAGCCAGTGGAAAAATTGAAAGAAGCAATACATTGTTGGAAGATTGATTTTGACAATATTGATGACGATGACCCCTATGGCATATAGATGAAATATTCAAAAGGAGAGCATGCACTAAAGGGTAAGGTGATAGAGATGGTTGCACCAGACTATAATGGCACTACAAAAACTAGGAAACACACTATTTGTACTGAAGTATGAACATCAATTTCTTGAATTCGTGCAAGAACTCAAAATCTTCGTTCCATCTATTGCAAAATTCACTCCATAAAATAGTTTGCTTGAGGGAGAGCCAAATAATAGTGGTGTGGGCCTATTGGCACCCAAAGTTTTGGGTTCATTTATATGCATGTGCACAAATGAAGTTGTGCGCACTCATTCCATAGTTTTGCACAAGCCTAAGGTAATGTGCGAGGAATGACAAAGAGTGTGCATTGGACCGATTTTTGACAGTGAAAAATAGGCCCAAAATATTATTGAATGGGTGTTGGTCCCAGTTTTTATGCACACCAGAAATCAAGAAGACACACGCTGGAATCAAGAAATGAATCATCATGAAATCCTATTGAATGATTACTGCCAGTAACACAAGGGATCATGGAGATGAAAAACGATGAGATGGAAGGGAAGTTAATATTACCTTAATTATTGAAGGCTATGTGGACTAAAAGAAGGTGCTAGAAGCATGTGAATAAGTTTTTTCATTCGAGGGAGTTGAGTAGATGGGAAAGAGAGAAATCTCCCGAGTAGAGAAAGATATAAATGGGAGAAAAGATATCATAAATGGGGCTAGCTAGATGTTTTGAGAAGAGATTGTTTGAGTCCTTGGTATCGAGCTTGCCCTGAGCCTGTTGTAATATTGTAATTCTTTTGAACATACTTTTGTGTCTATTATATGTCTGATTCTTGAGTGAAGGAATATATGAATTTATATGGTTGTCATATATATATGTTCTATGTAATGTATGCCTATGTTATCTTATGTTATGATGGAATAACTCTAGTAATAAATATGCAACATTTATGATCTATTATGTGTCTATCATGTATGAGTTGAATATGTGTGTGTATTGTTTTACTTATTAGTCCTAATAATCTATCAGATATGAGTCACATGAATACCAGTCTTGACAGATATTCATGTGTTTAGCCTTTATCCCTATCACAAGACCTTATGGTCTCTCTGATCCTCTCTACATCTCAAGTGAGACTTTCCTCAACCTTCGATGAGGATTGATATGTTGGTGCTCTGGGTGTTTTGTTGGAAAAATATGGAAAAACCCTAGGTTTAAACTCCCGGACGTTAGGAAGGATGCATGCAAGCATGCATCAAAATTACAAACAATATCCCTTATAGAAATGGGTCTTGGAATTCCTTTTATAGTGGTCTATTTTCCTTCTTCGTCAAGACATGTAAATTTGTTTTATGATAGTCTAGGATAGCATGACGTTTTTCCAACCAATCCATTCAAATTAAGATATCATAATATACTAATGGAATGATATTCATATAATCATTAGTACTCAATCCATTGATATCTATTGGACAACCTTTAACAATGTCAATGATCCTTCTTTTGGTTCTAGTGGCTAGTTGAACCAAACTTGTTTTTTCAAGCTTAATTTTATCCAATGGTAATATTTCCACTATTTTAGGATCAATGTAACAATGGATTTCCCATGAATCAATTAAAATAACAATGGGATGATTAATGATCCTACCTTCCACTTTGATCATATTAGATTGGTATTTTTCTTGTCAATATTTCAAGGTTGAATATATTATTCCCATGTCTTCTATAGTTGTATCCTCTTGGATGTTGTGCATGGTATTTTTTTTATCTCCTATTTGAGGGAAATCCTTGTACAGGTGGTATTATTTTCATCCCCAACATTGGATTGGTGGTCTCCCCCTTTTTCCAAAGGAATCATCTCTCTTGGACTCATAATTAGCAGACTGATATTGTTGATTTTTATTGGGATTATTTATGTTGAAAGGAGGTTTGAATCATTTACTTCTCTAATCATATTTCTCTTTATTATTATCCTTCCAATATTTTTGTAAGGATTCTCTTCCCTTTCCTTATTCATATAAGTACTTATCCTTCCCAATGGTCTCTGTCAAAGTTTTGGGCTCGTCATATTGAATATTATTTTTATAAAAGGATGGAAGTCCTTTCAAGAACCTTTATATCTTCAATTTCTCATCCTTTATGAACCCTACATACTTCAGTAATCCCAAGAACTTTTTTTCATATTATTCCATGGTCATGCTTCCTAACCTAATTTCTAAGAACTCTTGCATTTCTTGTCATAGAAACTCTTTGAAAGATACTCCTTATGAAAATATCTCTTGAACTAATTCCAAGTGATCCTACTCTCATTAATAATTTCCACTTACTCCCGTTGGTCCCACCACATAACAACTTTTCCATGAAAATGGTATGTGGAAATTATGCCTTCTAGGTTAGATGAGTAGTTCTGCAATTGAAAATACTTCTTGATTCCCAACAAACATGATTCAACATCATCTTCCCTTTCTCTTTCACCATCAAAGGATGGTGGATTAATCTTCCTCATCTCTCCTTACAAATTGTCCAATTCATGCCTTCTTCTTTGGTGCTTAGCAAGTGACACTTCTAGACTGTTTATGAAGTCTTCAGATGCATAAAATTTCCTTGTTGAATAAGGAGGTGTGTTATGTCTATGAAATATGATGCAACCTCTTGAATGACCAACTCTCTTTTAGCTATCTCTTATTTCATGTTTTTTTCGTTCTTCCTCATGTCTTGAGTCTGATATATTCATTGTTTGCCTACACAACTAATTTAGGCTTTGCATCACTTGAGAATTTATTTGATTTTTTTCTCTCATCAACTTTTGATTGTATTTTTTGTAACTCTACAGATTTATTTCCAAGACTAATATTTTGAACTTTGGCATCCTTCTCATGGATGAAGGAGCCTTTTCCTTCATGTACCAAATATGCATTCTTATCTTGAACTAATATGTTTATAGCCCTTAATTCTGCAAAATGTGCAAGCAACCATTTTGTTTAGAAATTTTCATATTATAAAAAAAATTCAATTAATGCTACATGTCCTTTTTATTCTTAATTTAGGAAGAATTATATCATAGTTCTACCAATTATAATAATTACAAGTTGTTCTTTTTTGAATGATATTTTTAACAACTATTATCTTGCTCAATTATAAGTCTTGAGTAGAAAGTTATTGATGATAAAGGAAATGAACGATTATCCATCAGCACATGCAACATAGCTTCAATGATCAATGGCCATCTGATCATTCCTTTGGACTTAATATTGACCATTGATTTAGTTTTATTTAGATTAAATCATGAGTGTTGATCTAATCACTGGCCACCTAAACATGTTATGCAACCACAATTCACACTAATCATCTGATCTTCCCTTGATTAGATCTCAACCATCAATATAATCTTCTTTATCATATCGGGACCAATGATTCTTCAAGTTACAATAATCATTCAATCAAATATTGGATTTAATATCAACCGTCATTCTTCCTTGATGGATTCACCGTGGGTCTAATGCATATCTCTTCTTCATTTAAAATTTTCATGACCTCCAAATTACACCCTCAAGTTACACCGCACTCACTTTTCCCCCATAATTAGAAAATTTTCTAAGTATTTCATCATGAGTATATGAGACATCCTGACCCATCGCGTCTTTCTCTCTCTGGTTCATTCAAAATGTGACACATGGATACTTCCTAGGTTGTTAGATATGTGACAAGTGGTGACCTCCTCGGTCGTCAGATCGACTCTCCATACTAAGTCATTTTTCCATATATTACCATGGGCAGCGGGTCTACGACACTTGTCTGACTCTTATATCTATGACCCTACATGTCTGATTGATTCTACATACTTATCCAATTTTCAATATTTCACCACATGTCCATGGGTCTACAACATGTCGTTCAATATTATATGGTCTCGTTCTTCTGACCGATCATCCACATTTATCTCATTTTCGATATTTC
This sequence comes from Picea glauca, assembly GCA_000966675.3. Lineage (NCBI taxonomy): Eukaryota > Viridiplantae > Streptophyta > Pinopsida > Pinales > Pinaceae > Picea > Picea glauca. Next base: position 697,244 of record JZKD02S1670758.1, read on the forward strand.
ACTGTGGTTTCATTCCCATTCTTCACATACTATTGATTCTCTGTTGTGCTCCCATCTCCATGATGTCTTGATACCTAATCATTTTTGGAGATCTCTTGTCTTGATACATGGCACATTCTTCACTTTGTAGATGATATGGCATTGATACGTGTCCTGACACACAAAATTACACATGGAAACCAGAGAGCTACTTATTATAACACTGATGTGGACTTACTATGATGTGGCAATCACATGGTGCTGATGAAGTTATTATTACGATGTTGATATGGTTGAGTTGATCCATCAACATTGGTCCCAAATATTTTGATCTCAACCATTGATCATCAGAGATCAACGGTTAGGATTTAATCATCACCAGATTTACAGTTCTTCACAACAAAAGTTAATGCCTTACGCGAGGTTCCATACTAACCCATTCTCATTTAACCGTGTGGCTCTGCCTTTTCTTTATAAAACATTTATACATGTTTTCCTTTATGAATATGGGACACACACACACACACACACACACACACACACATATATATATATCTCCATTCACATCAGCCTGAGAAGTCGGGACCTTCCTTCCAAGATTGACACTGCTAAGATATGTAGTGAGATTCATCTGGATTTCCATCACTCCACTTCCTTTAATATTTTGCATCCTCAATTATTTTCCATGCACAGACATATTTGTTCTTAAATCAAGGTAAATACACAGATCTCTTTCAGAGATTCAACAATGAAAAATCATCTTTTCACTCAAAGAATCCTCAAGATATATGGGTATTCTCTATTCCCTCTTTCTCAATCGATTCACGAACTATTTCCAACAAAGAGCCTCATGAAACAACTTATGTTGTTGCATATAAAACTAATCAATTTCCAAAATAAGTCTTGATCCTATAACAGGCCTTTAAGGCTCGGTGATGTAACCTACATCTCTGATACAATCTATGGCATACCCAACCACCAGGATGGGTCACGCTACTCTAAACCACTCACCAAGAATTCTCTAGTTCCACCCTGTAAAGTGCCCAACCACCATTTGGATGAGTCCCGCTATTGCAAGAGATCATATCAAGAACATATTTCAAGATTATGATCCAAGAACACTCTTCTTGACCCAGGAATGAATTTTTGATAAACATTACTTAAGAAAGAACCATGAAAGAAATGCAATAGAAGTACATGCAATAATCAATATTTATGTTACATCATGAAATACATGAACAATATGGCATGCACGTTCATAACCAGTAAGCATGAGCATTAAAGATACATATCCTAGGGATAATAATCAATACACAACATAAATAAATGTGAAAGCAAAGGAAATCATGACAAAATCACTTATCTTAGATAAAACCAATCACCAATTGGCTATAGACCAAGCATGTTCCACCCAACCTTATATGAAATTGTCCCAAGTCTCAGCAATTGGTCACCCCCAAGCTAGGGCTATGGATCCACAAGGATGGGTTCCAAAGAAACATCAGGTTCCAAAACCAATTAGTGCTCAAGCTCTCACAAGTTTCTCAACACACAACTATCCAAAGTACAACAACTCTCTTCTCTCTAGTCCGCAGAACCCCTCAAAAATGGAACCCCTTCACTTCCAAGAAGTCCCTACATTGTCCACGTCTTTCCAGGGCTCCAGTACATTTGGTATAGAATCTCCATGCTAGGAATCTCATGACTCATAGTTGTGCACCAATTTTAGCACATGTTAATGCATATTAAGCATACATGAACCATTTCATGGTTGGAATACACTAGCAATTACTACATATAGCAAAAAATGACTTATTTCTTCAACATTTTGTTCCCACATCCCCATCGAGAACCAAAATGAATGAATCAAATGATATATTGAAAAAAAATGGAGAGGAACCCTCAAACAACCCAAAAGAGAGGTTTACATAATTGCATGGAATAAAGAACCACATGGCCTTCCCCCCAATAAGCTCATGTAACCTCTTTTCTCAATTAAAATCAATATTGTGAATAAAATAATAATAAAATACTTATCCCCTTTATTCCCCTCCCTCATGAAATCATATCCCCCTATAACTCTTTTCCTTGTCCATCTTGCAATGAGCGATGTATTTTATTATTTGCAATGTTCAAATTATTACATTTCTTAGGCACTCCATTCTATTTTAATTGTTTAGGAACTCTAGCCTTTGATCAAATAAAAAAAATAAATTATATTTATGGGGACTCAAAACCAAGGTATTACAAACCCTATCTTAGGACTAGTTATAGGGTTTTTGACTAGTTATAGGACTAGTCAAAAACCCTATCTTCCATGGGATGTATCTAGGAAAATATAACAACCCAAAATATGAAATTTGTACCACATGTACCCTGATTTTTCTTCTAAACAACCTCCAAGTTTCGCTTTTTGAAGTGACCCCCAAAAAAGGTTATAGAGAAAACTCCAACATGTCTGTCTTGAATAAGAAAAATCGTAGGATTGATGCTCTAATACCAAATGTAATGTTCCAAATACTTAAGGTAATAGAATAAACCATAAGTACACACCATGCACAACAATGTAAGTGTGGACAAAAACTCCAATACAGATAAGTTATAGAATAACTCCTTAAAGAATAGGAGAACCTCCTCCAAATACTCAATTACATTCATACATCACAATTCATATATCTACAATAATGAATACATGATATCTATATATACATATTCACACCTAAACATGAGGCCCATTTTCTATTCGATTAGACCTGTTACATATATTTATGCATTACATGTACATTTAGCAGCATATATGCCCCCCTTTTGGGTAATATCATATACATTTAACCCTATATATTCCCACTTTGGGTCATAACAATCATGCTAGATCAAAACATATTGAGGAACATTACCATTTTGTGAGGGATCATATTCAGTCAAATGAAATTGACTTGGAATATTGTAATACAGTTGATAATGTGACAAAACAATTTACTACGATTGTTGGAAAGGCTAAATTTCAAATTTGTAGAAAGAAATTAGGAGTTGTAAAAAATTCATTTCTCCATTAAGGGACATTGTTAGGAATAATCGAGAAATGTCTAAGTTAGAATATCGTTAGAACTAAATTTGTTTGAGAATGTCTAGGTTTAGTGTTTGATGTCTATCATATCCTATTTGTGTGAAAGTTTGTTTATTATATGGATTGTGATATATGTGTAAACCATTTTTGTGGAATAAATAAGATGTGTGTGAATGAGAAAATTGGTCTCATCTCTTCTTTTTCATGAGATCGTTGTGTTAATGTTTTAAAGTTGTGGTTTTTTTTGGTCACCAATAACATAATCCATATTGAATTAGTTTTTAAGATATCACAATATACTCAGAAAAAGTAAATCCTATAGTTATTAGAATATGGGCTTCCATCTCAATCCTGTTAAATAATTAATTTTAATTATAATTATTATAGTCTATTTCCATCCTCTTGAAAATTTAAAAGCTACTTTGTTTCACCCTTTTTTTTCTACACGTGTATGTTTCATTCTCCCACTTACTTATAATACTTATAATGTGTATGTTTCATTCTTCCACTTACTTATAGATGAATATACAGTGAATGAATAACAACCAACTTACTACTTTCCAATTAAAGATAAAAAAAAACACTATAACAAAAGTTAAAAAGTCATATAGTGATGGTCAAAAGTCAAAGGAGAAGGAGATTAGTTATAAAAATAAAAATATTTACATTGTTGTATGGATTATAATGGAGAGATATGTATCCTCTAGTGTGTCTCAATCCTATTTTGAGTTAAGATTCACAAATTTCCAAAACATGGTTGTGTTAAGACAAAAACACTATAGATGAATATTTACAATATCCAAAACAAGAGGTACGAAGTGAATTAGGTTATATTCATTGAGATAATTATTATCCCTAGGATTTGATATTAGTCCCATTTACATTTTAGAAAAGGACATGGTTGTGTTAAGACAAAAACACTATGGATGAAGATCTACAATATCCAAAACAAGAGGTACTAAGTGAATTATAAGGAAAGGTTATACTCATTGAGAAAATTATTATCCCTAGGATTTGATATTACTCTCATTTACATGTTAGAAAAGGAAAAGAAAAAAAAAAATGAAAATTCAAAGGGAAAACAAGTTTGACTTTGCCTTTTCCCTTCATTATCCATCTGACATCATCAAGTTAGTATAAAAATATACTTTGGAATCAACATGAGCAAAGTGGACTCTAATCTTTCCCATTCGAATAGGGACTCCTTTGGAATCAACATGAGCAAAGTGGACCCTAATATTTCAAAAGTATAAACTTATACTTTGGAAATAACATCAAAAAAGTGGACCCTAATATTTTCAAAGTATAAACATATACTTTTGAAATAACATCAACAAAGTGGACCCTAATAATTTCAAAGTATAAACATATACTTTGGAAATAACATCAACAAAGTGGAAACATTGACATGGAAATTGGGAAATGTTGACATCATTGAGATTAAATGATGTGAAATCCTTGACCACCCTCCAATCTAAAGAGACAATGTTGTGGCCCATAATAGGTGAAGGTGAGCTCATATCAAGCAGGTCAACTTAAGGATGCATAACTCTATATGGAATGTGAAAATAGAATGGTTAATAGTTGCCACTATTACTCATATTGACGATTCCTAAATTATTTTTGATGGTATCCACACCTCATCCAGTTTGTGAAGAAACTAATTGAAAATTAATGATGAAAGTGTTTTGAGGTGATAGTTGTTGTTAATGATAATGATATCTATTTGAGACCAACCGATATGTTTTTTCTTTTGGATATACGATATGCATCTCCCTCTATGAAAAAAAAAATACAAGAGGATTGTTTAATAACATTCAAGACCCTCCTCATATGCCTTTGAAATCCCTTTTGCCTTTATCTTGTGATCCAATAATTTATCTATTGCAATGATGGACATTTCAAGAGTCCACACATTTTTGTGTCATAGCTCACTCTATGCCACCCAAGGTTCCAATCCTTTCGTAAAATGATATAACATATCTACTTCACTCATATATTTGATTTCCAACATGAGGCCTGAAAACACCTTGGTGTAATCTTGAACCCTACATGTATGATTAAGAGATCTCACTTAAATCCACACAAAATAAGCGTAATTCCCTATCCCAAATCGAGCCTTCACAACTACCTTCATCTCTACCCAATTTTCAATCTTCTCAGCACTATGTCCAACTATGTCTAACTGCCAAGTCCTTTGCTTGGTTTCTCTACTAAATCTTTATGACACCTTTAAAAAGTATTGTAGCAATTTTCACCATGCGTTCATCTGGACTTTCATTCATTTGTTCCAAGTACTACTCAACATCCCCATAGGAGTTACCAAGTAACTTAGTATTGTGAATGCGACCATACAATTTTGATTCCTATATCTCCATTCTCATGGGAGTCAATGTTTTGTTCCTACTAACAATAGCTTGTTTAAACAAGTCGATGATGTCCTCTTGGTCTCTAAATTGTTCTACAATAGTATTCAACATGTCTTCCACCACTTTCAAATTCTCATCAATATTGGTTCTAAACACTACCACATTAGCACACAAGTTTGTAGTCTCCTAACACTTTATCAAATTATCATAATAAATTTGGTGGATGTGTCTCAACCCTACTTCCAAATATTATGTCTTCTCTCCATGCTTGTTAAGAGAGGTTGTCATCTTCTCAATAGCCTTCTCCAAGTTAGAGAGCCTAGTATTTGTCTTTGTATCCTTAGAGTTTGGACCACCATCATTGTCTTCATGATGTAAGGCCATCTCCACATCTAAGACTACTAATGGCACCTTAACAAATTTTCTCACTTTGTCCAAGTGATAGTTGTCTTACTCTTAAATGCTTCCTCGTGTCCCTGAAACAACAATGAGAACTTATCATATTTGTGCAAATGGATTTTTTTTGGCTTCCTCCTATGCCAAGACACTAAGTCTACTCTATCTAGTCTCTGATTCACCCTTGCAACTATATTCCAAACTCGTCCCTAAACCTCTCATTTGTTCAAAGTCTAACAAGGCATGGTGAAGAGTGCCTAAATAAGATAATACCACCTTTATTATAGAAAGGGAGTGAATAAAAAGATATGATACCACTTATCACATATATATAGTCCTATATGTAATTTTTCACTTTCGGCACCTTAGGTTATGTGTCACTACCTTGCCTCGGTCATCAGGGTTTGACCAACCTATGCCTACTATCACTAAACTATGCCTCTTCACTAAAGTTCCTACCCATAACTATGCCTTAAGTTACAATTTGTTACATATGAAACCATTGAGTTCAACACATCCAAATTATTCTAACAATAAACACACATCCAACAAGTGCCTCAAAGAACCCCTCTATATTTTAACACTTAACCAATATTCATCAATTGTATCCATAGACACCAATGCAAGAAATAGTAATATTCAACAATTAAAGAGAACACAACACAAAATTATAAGGAACACCCAAGGCAAAGATTGGGATTGAAGGTAGAGTACCATAGTGTCGTAAATAATCAATACCATGTACAAATAGAAATTATGTTGTATATAACGAGAATTAAAATCTAGAATGATAAAGATTTGTATATTTAGTTCATGAATCATACATATATATGATTTAGACTTAATTTATCCAATTTTGATTTGTAGCGAATAAGAAACTTTGCTGTGAGTTGAAAATGAAATGATTTTCAAAATACAATAATTTGTTTTGATGTTCACAACGAATTTTGAATTTTTTTTAATCAAGCCTTAATCTACATGGAATGTGAAAACAAACCTAAGGTGAATTAATTGCATCCTTAATTACATTTTATCAATCTTTAAATTTCATTTTAATTTGCAAATGTTAAAATTGTAATTCCAAATAAATGTAGGCATAGTGGCTTACATTTATAGGTAGCATTGTTGAAGCATTGAGAATAAAAATAGCAATTTAATCCCCATCAGGTCACTATTTCAAATCTCATGGGGAGGGGTTGAAGGTGGAAGTCATTTGTGGGTGAATAAAATTGTCACATGGGGCATCCAGGCTCGATCAAGTCTATACAATCCTCGTGACAACATCCATATCATGGGAAGATTGTTCTTCCATCTATGGGGTTGGTCCTGGCCTACACTTAGCCTACCTTGAAAAAAAAATCAAAATAACAATTTAATATTGGGGTATTTAAACATTGTAATTCTAAATTCCAATAATCAATTCTAAATTCTAAATTGTAATTTCAATATTGGTGAATTTTAAAGTTTTCTTAGCTGTTAAAAAGTTCCTTAATCTTTATATAAAAATATTAAACCATTTTCAAAAAAATTAAAATAAAAAATTATTTATTAATGATTAATTAAGAATTATTCCATATGATTGTAATTAAAAGTAATCACTTATATTTTGTAGATATTTAATTTTTTAAAACAAATATTTGGATTTAAGAGAAATTGGTAAAAAGTAATGGTAGTTTTTGCAACCACTCAGTTCAATATTGATTCTTGTAGTGATAGACATTATATTAATAGTAAAAGTTGTTAAAAAAAATTCACAACTATTTTTTTTTTTGTAAATAAAAAAATATTGTATTGCCTTGCTTTAGCGAAAATCACACATGTCTGAGTATACACTAGAGAAAACCATCTTTCTTGCCATTGTAGTGGAAACCAGAACGCATGGACACCATTTTTCATAAACCTTAAAAAATACATCTGTCAAAAGACATGGGGACTTGCCACATATTCTGCCACAAGCGTGGAAACTCAAACAGTCGGTGGACTAAGTACCCCGACCAACTATTGATCCAAAATCAAAGTCTATGGCACACAAAAATATTAACACTAAGACCAGAGAAAAAACCTATAAGAGCACTAGACATGAGGTGAACCCCTGCGTTCATCCTGACAAAGTTAGAAGATGAAAGGCTGGCAGCAAGTCGAGCATCGACTTTTCACATGATCACTTGATAGGGAGTTGTACAAGACATCCAAGCACTTGTTGAGGGTGTGTTGGTTGTGTTTTTTCTCTACCAAATCCTTGCACATCTCGAAGATCAAGACCAGGCGGTCTTCCATAAGCCTACAAGAGCTGGGAGCCAGGTGAGCCTACTCTTCAACATTGTCTTCATCCCATTTTGTTCCAGGGTGCTCTTCCATGGTAGCAGTAGAAAAATCCTTATCATCGAAAAAATCCATGGCATGGTCTGCTTCCATAGTGGCAACATAATTTTTTCCTGAGTGCTCCTCCTGAAGAGGGATTTCCTCTTCCACAATGCAGCCTATCTTGGCTGGCTCCTGGAAAGGAGTGGTGGTGCAAGTAGTTTTTCGTTGTTCCATGGTGTTTGTCGGCAAGAATGGAAGAATTTCCTCACAATTGGGAGGAATTTCCTCTTCCACCGGACAACCTCCATGGAGACCCTCTGTTCTTGAAGGAAGATGCTTCAATTGAGTCTCCTCATGTAAATTTTAATTACAAGAGGGTGAGTGGTCCGAGCTGTGGCCTGGGATGAGAATGAAAGAGGATGGTCCCGGGCATTCTTTCCTAACAAACCAGTTGTAATAGGTTGGCCCTTGTTGGGACTTATCTCTCTCACGAGGCATGGCTAAGAAGAGAAGAAGGCATATGTAATCAACAATGGTGTGAGTAGGAGAAAGAGGATGGAATGCCAAGGCATGGAGCAAAGAAAGAAGAATAAGACCATGAACTATGGCTAAATGCCGCAAATAGGACCCTCCATGGGACGATAAGACCAAGAGGACGAAGGAGTTGATGGGTCTGGTAGCCATTAGTGAAGGATTAATGGCCATTAGTTGTTTCATACTAGTGTCGAAGAGCCAAACCTGAGTCTCCATTAAGACCCAACACACTAATCCTTGGTAGACATGAAAACTAGACATCACAATTGGACAGGGGAGGAGGGTGGTGGCGAGGGGCTTTAACTATCCTCATATCCACCCCAGTCATTGATGCATGTGTTCCATATGTCACCTCATATGGGGAATTGACAACTAATTATTAGTAATGATAATACTTATAAAATAATCATCGATTTCATTCAATGTCATATATTTTCAATGATTAAAAGGTAATCAATAAGCATCACTAGTATAAAAATACCATATAAAATATAAAAAGAAAAGCCATAATTTTCAAGTGGGTTTTTTTAAGTATGTGTTAGAAGTATTCATTGAAGCATATGAAAGTTCACTAAAATATACTATTGAAGTTATCATTTACTATTCAAGCATTGAAACTAGTCACACCCTTTTTTTTCTTTTACTATTTAGATATTAATACTTAATTTTTTTTAAATATTTTTAATTTAATTTTCATTGAGAAATTTTGAACTTTTAAATCCATTGATCATTTACAACCAACAATAAATAAGTCTTGCACAAATAAATAAGTCTTGAAAAATAACATGAAACTTTTAAATATGAACACAAGTATGTTGAAACATATGTAAAACAAGTGTTGCGTGGAAGCGTAGTCCTTGCCAAGTAGATTTGGTTATGGAGATGATAGTTGGCAGATTATAACTATTCATGGTGATTATTTTTGGAAAATGGGGAGAGTTGAGGAATATTGTTAAAAAAACAGAAATTAATAGTACGGTAAGTAAACGGTAATTAGAATAGATGTTTAAAAAATATTAAAAAGTTATGTTCAATTGTTTTTAAGAAATGAAATGATAAAGAAAATTGTAAATATTAAAAGGTATATTGAAATTACATTGAATAGTAATTCAATAATTAATGTGCATTTTCAATCCTTTCAAACTTGTGTGCTGAGTTGTCACTAAGAAAAGAATAATTAATTTTCATTGGGAAGGGTGCGAAGGTGGCAGGTATGGAAGGGAGCGATACATGCTTTGAATTTTTTTATGAACCGGGGTAGAGTGAAGCTTGTGAGTTTGAGTGTGTGGTGGAATTGTAGATTAGAGAAGTTTTGGGTGCAAGATGTATATGACAGAACACGGGAATGAGAGTTAGATAGCGCCAATCCGGGAACCCGAGGCCATAAAATTGGGTAAGTATGGAAAGGAAGGGAGGTTCGTCTGGCTCCTCTAAATCACTGTTTAATGCGTGTTAATCGGAGATTTCCTTGAGGTTTTCTCTTATTAGTGCCAATTTGTTTCAAACATGTGTGTTGAGTTGTCACTAGTAAAAGCATATTCAATGTGCATTGGGAAGGGTGCGAAGGTAGCAGGGATGGAAGGCAGTGATAAATGATTTGAAATATTTGTGAAGCTTGTGAGCTAGAGGAATTGTAGAGAACAAAATTTTTCAGTGAAATATGTACATCACAGAATTGTAGATGGTGGAAGTTTTGGGTGAAAGATTTATAATAGCGCTAACCCGAGGATCGGCGGCTATAAAGTTGGCTAACTATGGAATTTTAGATCACTGAAGTTTTGGGTGCAAGATTTATATCATGAAATAGGGAGAAGGAAAGTTTAGTTACGCCAACTCGGGAACTACTGGCCATAGAAATGGATAGGTATGAAAAGCAATGGTGGTCGGTCGCACTCATGTAAATTACGATTGAATGTGTTTCTTTCTTATTAATATCAATAAGAGAACATGTGTGTTGAGTTGTTTCTAGTAAAATCATAATGAATGTGCATTTAGAAGGAAGAGAATGTGGCGGGGGTTGAAGAGAGCGATAAATGGTTTGAATTTTTTATGAACTCGGGTATAGTGAAGGTTGCGGCCATAAAGTTGGCTAAGTATGGAATTGTATATCAAGGAAGATTAGGGTGCAAGATGTATATCACGGAACAAGGGGAATGAGAGTTTGGTTGCTCCAATCCAGGAACCGACGACCATAGAATTGGCTAGGTATGAAAAGAAATGGCAGTCGGTCAGATTCCCGTAATTCATGGTTGAATGTCTTTTTTTCTTATTAATGCAAATGAGAGAACCTGTGTGCTAAGTTTTCGCTAGTAAAAGAATAACGAATGTGCATTGGGAAGGGAGGGAATGTGGTGGGGATTGAAGAGAGTGATAAATGGTTTCAAAATTTTGTGAACCCGGGTATAGTGAAGCTTGTGAGTTCCAGGAGCCCGGAGTCGAATTGTAAATGATGGAAGTATTGGGTGAAAAATGTATATCACAGGAGTGTTGTGTGAAACATGTATATCATGGAACATGGGGCATAAGAATTCGATAGCGCTAAGTCACAACCCCGCGGTGAGATAATTGGCTAAGTGTTGAAAGGGACCACATTCGGTTGGACTCATGATGTGACTATATAGATGGAGATGAGGATCTAGTAGTCGGCTAACCCAGGAACCCGCGACCAATCCAAGTGTTCGAGAAAGTTAGGTTCAAGTTTAAAGAGATTTTTTTTATATTTATTTCAAATGTATCTTAATAGATTATTTGTGGTCAAAATGTAAACCATGTTCCAATTTGTGGAGGAATTGTAGACCATGAAAGTTTTGGGTGCAATATGTATATCGTGGAATTGTAGATGAAATTTGTTTTGGGTGAAATATTTATAATAGCACCAACCCGGGGGTTGGTCAGACTCTCGTAAATCACTGTTGAATGTGATCTTCACTTATTAATGCCAAATAACGAACCTGTGTTTTGATTTTTTGCTAGTAAAAGCATAATGAATGTGCATTAGGAAGGACAGGAATGTGGCGGTAGTTGAAGAGAGAGATAAATGGTTGAAATTTTCGTGAACCCGAGTATACTGAGGGTTGTCACCATAAAGTTGGCTAAGTATGGAATTGTCGATCACAAAAGTTTAGGGTGCAAGATTTATATCATGGAACATGAGGAATGAGAGTTTAGTTATTCCAACCCAAGAACCAATGGCCTTAGAATTGTCTAGGTATAAAAAGCAACGACGGTCGGTCGGACTACCGTAAATCATGGTTGAATAGTGAAATTGTGTGTTGAGTTATCGCAAGTAAAATCATAATGAATATGAATTGGGAAGGGTGGGAATGTGGAAGAGATTGAAGAGAGTACTAAATGGTTTGAAACTTTTGTGAACAACGAGTTCCAGGGGTTCGGGGTCGAATTGTAAATCACGGAAGTGTTGGGTGCAAAATGTATATCACGGAAGTATTGTGTGCAAGATGTATATCACAGAACATGGGGCATAAGAATTCAATAGTGCTAAGTCATGACCCGAAGGTGAAATAATTGGCTAAGTTTTCAAAGGGACAATGGTAAGTTGGGTGGATGATGTGATGATATAGATGGATATGATCTAACTCGAGAACCCATGACCAATCCAGGAGCTCGAGAAAGTCAAGTTCGAGTTTAAAGAGATTTTGTTTATATTTATTTAAAATGTATTCATGTTAATGTATATTAATAGATTATTTGTGGTCCAAATGTAAACCATGTTCAAATTTGTGGAGGAATTGTAGACCAATGAAGTTTTGGGTGCAATATGTATATGGCGGAACTGTAGATGACGAAAGTTTTGGGTGCAAGATTTATAATAGCACCAACCCAGGGGTTGGTCGAACTCCCGTAAATCATTGTTGAATGCATTATTTTATTATTAATTCCAATAAGAGAACCTGTGCGCTGAGTTGTCGCTAGTAAAACCATAATGAATGTGCATTGACGAGGGTAGGAATGTGGCAGGGATTGAAGACAACAATAAATGTTTTGAAATTTTTGTGAACCCGGGTATAGTGAAGCTTGCGAGTTCTAGTAGTTTGGGCTCAAAGTGTAAATGACGAAAGTGTTGGGTGAAAAATGTATATCACAGAATTGTTGGGTGAAAAATGTATATCACGAAAGTGTTGGTTGCAAGATGTATATCACGGAACACAGGGCATAAGAATTTGATAGCGTTAAGTTGGGACGCTGCGGTGAGATAATTGGCTAAGTGTTGAAAGGGATGGTGGTCAATCGGGCTCATGATGTGAAGATATAGGTGGATATGAGGATTTGGAAGTACGCTAACTGGTCAACCCACGACCAATCCAGGAGATCGAGAAAGTCAGGTTCAAGTTTAAATGGATTTTGTTTATATTTATTTAAAATGTATTCATATTAATGTATCTTAATAGATTATTTGTGGTCCAAATGTAAACCATGTTCGAATTTGAAGGGTGTTTTGGGCTCGCAATTTTTTCTCAAACCCATAAGAAATAGAGGAAAAAATATATGACTTAACATTTGTATATGGAAGCATATTCTAAAATATAGGAAGCTCCAATATCTGCACAATATAAAACATGAACATGTACACGGAAATGAGTTAATTTTAAGAAGAAATACAAATTTTAAATAACAACACCAAACATTGAAGATCACCATAGAACAACCTCAAATATTTATATTTAGATAAACTAGGTCACAAAATACATTTGAGAATATTTCCCAAAATAGTCGTCTTGGAATTTGTAAAAAAATATATAGTTTAGTACATATTTTGTGAAATAAAAATTGTTTGTCAGAATGACTGGGATTGGGACTGTCCCGGACTACAAAGAAAATATGTACAAGAATTAAGTTTGATAAAGATGAAATTTGGTGATGGAAAATAGCAAGACCTGGCAAGAAGAAACAAAAAATTGCCAGTCGTTGGTTAAAGCTTTATTAGAGTAATTGGAAGAAGACAAAAGAATGTGATCAATATCAACTTACTATGATGGTGTCCCATGCCTTTTCATTTTCTCATTGATTTCCTTTTATGGCTTTCCTCGGATTTTACCTTCATTGGTAATCTGGTCGATAGCCTTTTTGAACCATTCTTCGATGTAGCTCCTCGTGGGTGCCACGTTGATTTCATGTCATATTTTTATATTGAAGAATTCACTTCCAAGTCCCTTAGATCAATAGATAGGTTGTGGAATGCTTCTTGAATATCTTGGATTTTAATTGAATAACCAACTAGCCAGTTTTTTCACGTCATCTTCACCATATTCAAGAATGCCATAGAAATTTTCAAATGTCTGTCTTTTATAGATATGAAATTGATTGTCAAATGCTTGCTTTGTTAAAAACAACAAGTTGAATATCAATTTCAGGTCTTAGAATTCATTGGTTCTTTCAACTAGATCTATCTCAATCAGCTTCTTGAATAGTTTATCTCTTCTAGATATGGCCCGGCTACATGCTTGAATGATACCATTCAGGTTTATTACCTTTTCTCTCCAACATGCGTTTAGTTGGTCTATTTGATCCGGGGAAGGGATATCCTCCTGTCTTCTTTTGAATTTTTTCATACCAGTAACTTTAAAACCAAATGGTAAAACTACATCGAGGTAGAAACCTTTCTCATTCTTGATATACTCTTGCAGATACTCATGAAAATCATGCGCTATTGTTCCAAAAAAGACCATATTCTTTGACATATCCCAAGTCTTTTTTTTTTGTGGGTGTGTGTGTGTATCTAGGGGAATCGGTAACTACGATGATATCTGGCTACCGCATGACACGGGGTAGAATATCTGTCGGTTGCCTTATAACCCCTAGGTAGAACCACATCGCCTGCAAGCCTGGCCTCCATATAAGACAAGGTTTGATCTTGTGACCTACTTAGTAGCACGAACGAGTTAATAGTACGTCCACTAGCCACTAGACTGCACCCCTGAGGGCCCCAAGCTTCTGTTATTAATTCCATTCTTTTGTTTATATTATTTTCCACATAGCCTCGGGCTGATGTGAGAAGGATTTTTGATCCTTTTAACTTTTCCACAGGTGTGGTGGGCCCGATCATTAATAAAAGAGTAAGAAATAGTGGAAGAGGCATCAAAGTTGCCTCCAACTCTTTGATTCACTCCTTTAACATGACGTTTTCCATTTCAAGGATAGTAATAGATTTGTCTAGAGTGTCTCCAGTTCCTCAGTGTATCTGGGAGATCTGGGAAGGGATAATGTTGCGTAGGTTGATCTCTGAACGAGATTTCCCTTTCTTATTCTTTACATCTCTCTTTTCAATAACCAATTTTTTGGATTCGCTGTCAAAAATAGCACTTTGAAATGCAAAGGTCTCTTCTTCATCCAATGTATCGGTGCCAATTATTTCCATCTCGGGATTATGCGGAGCAGTGCTCTCTAGTTTGTCATTGTCGGGGAACATTTTTTCAATGTCAAATTCTAGTTCCATATCTTCGAGGGAGATATCATGAATATCAATTTCTCCCCTCGGTCCCTCCTATTCTTGGACTATTGTTTTTCATCTTTTGCTTGCGGAAAGTTTGTGAGAAATTTCAATTTTTCTGGAGGGAGGGTTCTTATCTCCTCCTCCACCTGAAGAAATGTGTGTGAATTTCTTACTTGGGTAGGCCATTGGAGTACTTCTCTAAGATGTTGTGGTCTTGGGTGTGGTGGTGGGGGATTGGGCACTTTTTTCACCTGGTCCTTTTTGTGTTTGCTTACATGAATCATTGGTACTAGCACCGAGTTCATTCAAGATAGTGTAATTGAATGAACTGTTGAAGTGTCCCATGAAAACTTCAATCTTGTTCATATTTCTGACCATGAAATACCCGACTTTCCAAGGCAAAGAGATGAATTGACTTTTCTTTTTTCATGGGAAAAATACAACCAGTAGATGTACTTCCTTTCTATTCCAGCAAAAAACATTGTACCAAATATGTGACATGGAATTAAGAAAGGATTTTGTTTGGACCCAAAAATCCTTATACCATTATAGTTCTCCATTTCTTCTAGTGTGCTCTTCTTACCTAGGAAGTTGGTCACCTGGTCAGTCAACTAGGGAAAATACTATCCAAATATAAATGCTTTAAAAATTGAAACAAAATCATTAAAGACTTTATAAAAATGTTGGGAAGCTTCGTGTCTCCATAATATATGGTACGAGAAGGTTACTAGGTCAAATTCACAGTTCAACTTCTTACACATAGATAGTCCAGGGAATGGACAACAATTCGCCACAGAGAAAATTAAATAAGATGACATAAAGAATTTCTCTTCCCTTGTATATTGCAATAACTGGGAAGAGATATCAATGGAAATCAACTTTCCCCAATGGAAGATGCATTTTTCCTTGACCATAAAATATAAAATATACAAAATCATCTAAGAGATGTTGGCTGCACTTTCTTGTCCCATTATGCTCGTGAAACGCCATGAAATTTTTCGGAAAGGGTTTTTAAATGCACTAACCTGTAATATGGTCATTTCCCGGGGAGCAGTCAATGGGTTCTCTAAGAACTTCGGCAAGAGGTCCAATTCATTATCATGCTTCTTTAAGAACTATCTGCAATTATCACCCTTGAAAGTAGGCATTCAGTCGGGAAGTCTTAACATATTTTGAAATACTTGAGGCGATAGGGAGACTTGGGAATGGTTTCCCAACTAGATAATTCGTTGTTTCAGAATATAGTTCTCAGTGCAGCATGTGACCAACTCCTTAAAGTAAAACAATTCAGGGACACAATCTACTCCTGAAATTCTAGATGTCGAGATAACTTTCTTCTGGGAATAAGGGGATGAGTAGTAGTCATAATATCTGGACCACTAAAAACTCTGGTCCTTGCACCCGAAAATATTTAGGGTATCTCCACAAAAATTTTGTCGAGATGCATCCATAAGGTGATGAGAACGTTCCTTTGCTCCTCATAGTATTTAAAATGAACGTTGCAACATCATAATATAATCTTCGATAAATCTTGGTTCAATTTGTTTTAATGGGAGATGTCCTTGACCTTTTTTCCTTTTAATGCCAATATTTTTTATGTGTCTAGTGAGTTGTCACTAATAAAGGAATAATTAATGTTCATTGGGAAGTTTGCGAAGGTGGTGGTGATGGACGGGAGAGAAAATTGCTTCCAAAATTTTGTGTACCTGGAAGCCCAGGAACTCACAAATCTGTGACAATAGGAGCTGAAGAATCAACTAAGTATGGAAAGGCGGGGTACAATGCCTTCAAAAAGTTAAAGTAAATAACAATTTTTCCGAGCTCAGTATCCACACACAAAAAAAAAAAATTCATAAATCAGATGCCATAATACTGACCTCTACCAATTTGATAATACAAAGGTTTAGTTGATGGATGATCCAAATATGGCTTACTTCAGGAGACTAGGGTGCACGTGGGGTGCCTATCATAAAAGCTAATGTTTTGATGAAGATTTTTTTATATTTCTACATGTGGCAGTAATTGTGTGATAGTATTTAGAATGAACACTCGAGGATGGTAATATAGTCTCACGTAAATCTTTGTTTAATGCATTTTAATGGGAGATGTCATACATATTTTCTCTCGTTAATGCTAATCTTTTCAAATCTAATAAAAGTGTAATCAATTTTCATTGGGAAAGTGTGCGAATATGGCAGGGAAATCGAGAAAGTATGAAAAGGAGGGGCAGTTAGACAAACGCAGACAGACTCATCATAGGTAGAGTGAATCTTACGAGTTCGAGGAGTCTGGGGTTGAATAGTAGATAACGAAAATTTTCAGTGCAAGATGTATATGACAAAATAGTGGCATGAGAGTTTGATAGCACGAATCCGGGAACTTGTGGAAAAAAACATTAACTATGGGAAAAACATTATCAACTATGTAATATACCTGGATCTCAACAAAATCAGGTTCAAGTTGGAAGATAATTTGGTTATATTTACTTAAACACTTTTCATATTATTTTATTTTATTATTATTCTTTGTGGCCCAAATGCAAACTTTGTTCAAATTCGAAGGGTGGATCAACATTTTCATATGCAAGCATACTCTCAAATATGTGAAACTGTAATATATGCACAATACTAAAGAGAGGCATCATGTCAATGCCTTTTTAGATGAAAGTGGGCTAGCACAATATTGCATTCTTGCTATGATGATGCCTTAAAAAAACTAAAATAACCAACATTTTTTTGTGAATTCAAGATTGACAGAAAGAAACTAAACAGATTCCATAATATTCTCCCATTAATTCATTTTAATGGGAGATTTCCTTGAGATTTATGCTTATTAATGCCAATCTTTTCAAACATCTGTGGTGAGTTGTCACTATTAAAATCATAAATGTGCATTGGGAAGGGGCGAATGTGGCAGGGATGGAGGGGAGTGAAAAGTGCTTTGATACATTTTTTAAACTGGGAGTCTGTGAACCTGTGAAACTTTGAAGAAACAACTAAGTATGGAAAGGTGAGGTGGTCAGACAGAGTCATCGTAGGTAGAGCCAAAGTTGAAAATTTGATTAGTCCATGGTTGAATTGTAGATCACCCAAGTTTTGGGTGCAATATGTATACTCCGAACACGGGGCATGAGAGTTCGATATCGCCTACCCGGGAACCCACGGCCACAAAATTGTCTAAGTAAGGAAACAAAAGGTGATCGGTTGGACTCGTGATGTCAATATATAGATGGATATAGAATTTTTGATTCCACCACCTGGGAACCCGCGAGCATAGAAATGTGACTAATTATAGAAGAGGAAAAATAAAGGGATCAAAGAAATTTATTCTTCACACAAGAACACTTTTTATGATAATTATCAGGAAATAGAAACACATCGACTATGGGGCATGAGAGTTCAATAGGGCATAGCCGGGAACCAACGAGCATACAAATGGATAAGTATGGAAACAAGAAACGGTCGATCGGACTCGTGATGTGAAGACATAGATGAATATAGAACTTTTGAGTCCACAACCCCAGGATCCTACGAGCATAGACATGCGGCTAGGTATAGAAGCAAAAATGGATAATAGAGGGGAAGAAGAAAAGGGAAAAGCCAGCAAGTATAGAAGAGGAAAAACAAAGGGAGTAAATAAATTTATGCGTCAGAGAACAACACTTGGTATTAATTATCAAAAGGCAGGGCGATCATATGGAGTTATCATAGGTAGAGTGAGGCTTGCAAGTTCGAGGAGTCTGAGGTCGAATTGTAGATAACTGAAGTTTTGGGTGCAATAGGTATACTTGAACATGGGGCATGGGAGTTCGATAGTGCCTACGCAGGAACCCGGGGCCATAAAATTGGCTAAGTATGGAAATGAACGAAGGTCGATCAGACTCGTGATGTGAAGATATAGACGGATATAGAATTTCTCACTCTGCCACCTTGGGAACCCGTGAGAATAAATATGCGACGAAGTATAGAACCGGATATGGATAATACAGGGAAAGAAGAAAACGGAAGAACGGGTAAGTATAGAATAGGAAAAATAAAGGGAGCAAAGAACTGTATGTGTCACACAACAACACTTAGTCTGATAATTATCAAGCTATAGAAACACATCAACTATGGGAAAAACATTTTTAGCCATGGGATATAGCTGGAGCTCAACAGACCCTTTTTCGAGATAAAAGATATCTTGTTTATATCTATCCCAACAAGCAATAGACAAAATATATGACTTGGCACATTTATATGAAAGTATTTATACAGAGTCATTGTAGGTAGAGTGAGGCTTGGGAGCTCGAGTCCAAGGTTGAATTGTAGATCACTGAAGTTTTGGGTGCAATATGTATATCGTGAACACGAGGCATGAGAGTTCGATGGCGCCTACGCAGAAACCCATGGCCATAAAATTTGCTAAGTATGAAAACGAACGGTGGCTGGTTGGACTCGTGATGTAAAGATATAGTGGGACATAGAATTTCTCACTCAGTCATCCTAGAAACCCATGATCATAGACATGGGACTAAGTATAGAACCAAAAATAGATAGTAGAGGGGAAGAAGAAAACGGAATATGGGTAAGTATAGAATATAAAAAAGAAAGGGAATAAAGAATTGTATGCCTCACACAACAAAATTTAGTGTGATAATTATCAAGCAATAGAAACACATAAACTATGGGAAAAACATTCTCAGCCATGGAATATAGTTGGAGCTCAATAGACCTTGGTTAAAGTTAAAAGATATTTTGTTTATATCTATGTCAACAAGCAATAGACAAAATATATGACCTTTTATTATTGCATGCAAGCATATTCCAAAATATGGCAAGCTCCAATATATGCACAAATTGGACAACATATGCATATTAGAGTTTTTGTAATCATACCTCTTAGTCTCTAGACCTTGTACTATGATGGAGGTTTCTCTTCTACTTGTCGATAGTTCTTGTGAACTAAAAAACATGTGGTGTAAATGACATAAACATTTTTACCATGGCATAACAGAATAAATAACTGCAAATATTTCTTTCATAAACATAGCAGGAGCGTAATCTATGAATCCTTACCTTCGACATTGTCGATGTATTGATGTTTGCGACAGCTCACTGCCCATGTCCATGTCACTTCTGATATAGTGGCTATGAACATGTGTTTATTGTTCATACTCGTTATGGATGTGCATTAGGAATACACATTGTATTTGGTGCAACACAACTGGAGTCATACCTTTTGCAAGATTGTACTCCAGCTTTCTCAGATGTGGCACATAAGGCTCCATTCTTGTGTTCAATTGTGTTATTGCTTCAATGTAGCAATACAGAGAATACAATGGACATTAATAAAAGCTGCTACGTTGGATCACATGAAAAAAATATGGAGTACAAATTGCTTTATTTCAAGATAGTGGCACAGAAAATACAATTGACATGAAGATAAGTTAATATACAGGAAGATATGGAGTATCCAAGGAAAAAAAAAACAGAAGAACTGCAAACCAGTGGAACAAGTATAGACAGAGTAAATGAAAAACAATTGGGTATGGAATATGGGTAGAAGTATGCACCTTTGCATGGATTCTTCTACATTTTTGGTTAAGAGTTCTTTTCCTTGTCCAGTTTTCATGTTTGTTTCAATGAAAAAAAGTACAAAACAAAATGGACATGAACTTAAGTTGACATGTAAGGAAAAAACAAGGCATATGTACATATAGTAAATAAAATAGAATAAAAGGAATAGAGTAACAGATAGTGTTAGAATAATGTACCTTTTTTTTTTTTGTTCATCCATGTTTGTGTATATATAAAATTTTGTGTAAAAATTTTTTGTGTACAAAATCAATTACAAACCAGGGAAAACTAAGAAGTTGGATAACTTGGTTTTCTGCAACAAGCTAGAAATATATTCTTTGAAACATAGAAATATGATTTTGCAATATGTTCGATGTATATCTCATAATTCAAATGCAATACCAATTGTATCGTGATCAGACCAGTATGTGTAAAAACCAGGGAAAACTAAGAAGTTGGATAACTTGGTTTTCTGCAACAAGCTAGACATATATGCTTTAAACATAGAAATATGGTTTTGCAATATGTTTGATGTATATCTCATAATTAAAGTGAAATACCAATTGTCTCGTGATCATACCAGCATGTTTCTAAGATAAAGATGTTGTATTGAGAAATGGGCACATTCGACCATATATGGTCAATAAGTGTCTTTTGTACATGGTTTATGTTGTTCAAAAGAAAGCAGAGGTTGTATCTGCACATGTGGTTTTCTAATTCTTTTGTTCTAGCATTATTTTGTAGCATGTCAATATTGAAGTCTCCTACAATGACAATGGTTTCGTTCAGATGCAAATGATCTAATGCATTGGAAATAACATTTAGTATGTTGGATAATGTTGCATGCAGAGCAACATAGATATTCATTATTGCAATTTCTAATTCACAGAGAAATTATTTTGCGAGCACCATCTCAACATTGTTTTCTTCGAAATGTATATGCTCCAAAATTGTTACATGTTTTTTCACTAATATCATCACCCCATGTGTAATGTAACTCGATATGCAATTGTGATTTGAAAATATCTTTTTTTGCATGCATAATTCCATGTATGTTTCTTGCAAGCACAAAATATCGGATTGCATTGTGTCATAGTCATTGAGTATATCATCCATGTGTGCATGTAGGTTGTGCGTGCTAAGTGAGAGAATTGATACATATGAGTTTGATTGTATGGATTGGTAATCATATTGTAGATGCCATTTTGTGGTATTTGTGTTTGACTTTGAATTTATCTTTTGTAAGAGGACTTAGTAAATACAAGGAGTCTATACTTCTGACACGAGACAATGTTTTGTATACAAGTCCATGTATTTGAATTCCAACAGGGTCAAATAAAACACTATCAAGTGTTAGTCCTTGCGATCTGTGCATCGTACGTGCACATGAAAGTTTAATTGGAAATTATTTTCGAATCTTCAGTCAACTTGTCTTTGTCGATGTCGATACTGGTTTTGATATTCACAAGATAGGTGTCCAATCACTTGCAGTTTTTGAATTATATAGATAAGCCAACTTGTTTTCTTGTCGGTGGCCTATATTCGGTTCATGGAACTTAATCCAGAGGAGATCAATTTTTTTTGTTTTGGTGTAGCCTTTGAGTATTCCATATGCACCATTGACCAAGCCATCTTGTGAATCATAGTTCCAAGCATATATTTCAACCATCATGTCTAATTTCAGGACAAGTTGCAAAGGCAAAGTGGCTGTATGTTCATGACGTGGCACATTTCCATGGTTGTCTTATTCGAGGTCAATTAAATTGATGATGATATCATCACCATACATGAACGATAACATGTAACTATTATGCATTGCAACATCCCTATTCATGTAGAACATGTAAGGGAAGGTTGGGTTTGTTGGTGCAGGTCGCATGCACCTTGAATTGATATATGTTAAGTCATCATGTGTTTGGTTGTTTGTCCGCATTCTATTCAGAATTGAAATAAATGTTTCATCTGTCTGGCGCATTGTAGTATGTAATTCAAAGCATTTTATATTGTCTTTCCAGAAATCATGCGTCATTGTTTGCATGTTGACTGTAGGTTGTTCAAATATCAAAGAATCTTGGATGGGTTGTTCCTGGTAAATATCCCCACAGAATATCATGTCAATGTTTCCAAAGTATTATGTTTGCACATGTTTTATGTTTCTTAGTCGGTTGTCAATGGAATACAAGAAGCGACTTCCAATGAAATATGACTCATCTATGAATACAAGTTGTAGTTTGTCATAAGTCTTACACAAGGTATCGCGTATTTCCTTGCTAAGTGGAAGAAACTATGACTTGTTAAAAGGCATAAAAAATGCAGAGTGGATTGTTGTTCCACCTGCATTATATGCAATTTTTCCTTTGTATGCAACTATTATCCCCTTTGGTTTCATAGGATCAGAGGAATTGTTTGAATCATAAATTCATATAAGAATTTGGAACAGTTCTTTCGTTGTGAATGTCTTGTCTGTTCCCATTCTGCCTGTAAGGAACAAGTGCACAAGAGTGTGCATGTTCAAGCATTTTTTAAGCGCAATGTCCTTTAGAATTTTTTGTTCTCGATTCAACATATGTCTGATTCTGTGGTATTTTTTGTTTTCAATAAGGAAAGGATGTTTTTTGACTTGAAAACCAAGATTGATACGTTTTTCAATGTCGCGTGTTCGAGGACATGGAAAATCTGCTTCCACGTCATAGAACTCATAGGGAGTTCTAGTTTTTTTATGGTTTGTGAATGTCTCATCAAGATTGTCAGGGTTTTCTACTTCATTAACTACACTTTCTAGATAACCCCATGTTGGATTAACATTGTATGTAAATCTAGATTCATTGGTTTGTACTATAGACTCAGAGGTAATTTACACAACTTCCCATGCAGGGAAGTTATGTTTTAATGTGCTTTCATTTTCATCGAACGGAACATATAAAAACAATTTTTCTCTACAATAGTTTTCATAGTTAGTATGTTTGTTGTATTTGACAAAGCATATTACAGAGGGATTTTTTCTTTTTGATATGGGTGCACCATTTTTTTTGTAATGCGAAACAAACTCTGATAAGTAGGTATGATTAATAGGAGATGGACGTTGGAGGTAATAATCAATAATAGAGTGACATAGAACATCCTCTGAATTGTCAAGATATTGTTCTAGAAAAGATGGTGGTTTAAGCACAAATGTGCATTTCTCAAGTGGAGATGTGTTTATGAAGACACATTTCCTTGAACTACAATTGAGGGGTAGGGAAAGTGCAATGTGGACTGCTTGTTGAGAAGACATTTGTTGAAGATTAATTAATGTATTTCCAAGCATATGTATCATTTTCATAGCATCAATATGACTTCTTTCATGTTCTTTGTGTATTCTTTTGAATGCACTTGTCATAGATTTGTCAACCTTTGTCATATACAAGGTACAGTACGATGTTGCAGCATATGCATTGAGGAAATATTACACATCTATATTTGCATTCCACATAACTGGCATGTCCTTAGAGAAACTGTTGTTCCAAATATGGGAAATTTTTTGTTTAATTAAAACTATTGGTTTTTTAAGCATACATTGTATGGCTTGGATGTACTCATCTTCTGTTAGATTTAGCTCTGTCAAGAAGTCATTGAAGCTCATTAACTCATCAAAGTATCGTTGTTCTAGAAATGCGAACAAGGATTTAAATTTATCTATGACAACATTGTCCTATAAACTAAGTGGCTCTACGATTCTTGTTGTTCTCATTTGCGGCAAAGGGATGTTGTATCTGAAATGTGAGTTTTTTCATTTTTTTCAACTTTCTATATGATAATGTCTATGAACTTTGGCAAGTTCTGGATCCAAATGATTTGTGTTTCATGTTATGTATTTGTCCAAAAACTGCTTGATCCATGAGTTTTTGTCAGTTACATAGACCAGTGCACCCTCTATCAACAACAGTGCGTGGTCATCCTCACTCCCCCTATTTTGGAACTCAGTCACAAAAAAGTAGTCCAATATTTTTCCAAAAAACTTTTCGTCATGACATATCAATTGTCTCAAAGAATTTATTCTATGTCTATAGTAGCGTGTACATTTCATTGGGTCTTTTATTATGAGGTATTCAATGTCATCATTCTCCAGTGTATCAATTTGTTTTTTCTTTTTCATATTCCTATGAAATTCAGATACGGTAGCCACCAACGGATCCCAGCGATGCTCTGCACTTGTAAATGTGATGAAAAATGTTGGCGGTCCCAATTGTCGGATCATTACAAAAATAGTTTTATTTTTTTGTTGCAAATAATCAGGAGAGATGCAAATGCTTTTGAAATTTATGTATCTAATATTAGATTTTAGGATTTTTTCTAGGTTTTCTTTGTACTTGATATATTTGGCCAACAAATTTCTTCCTTGTAGTTGGAATTTTCTTATTTGCACCCACATGAAAGACAACACTTGCTCAATTATTATGCGCATTGTTTTGAAAAACAATTTTGTTATGTGACAGGAGAAGTCATCGCTTGAATGTAGCATCCCCCATCAAACTATTTTACGGTAATTGAATCATTCTGTAATGTCACTGGGATGTGGATCTCCATAGAGCAGTGTTGGGAAGTTCATTTCCTTAGAAAATTTGTCCTTGAATATTCTAAGTGGACGTTACCCCTCAGAAGGTGCAATTTCGACAATCTTCTCTTGCAAATCATGAATGCGTTGTGAGTCAATGAATCCATGTATCAATGTTTCAGCAGGTGTTTCATTCTCCTATTCATCGCTTGTATCAAACTCACTAGAAGTTTCGAGATGATGTGCAGAGTTGTCATCCCCTTCTCCAAGAACATTGTTCCAGTTCTCATTTATACAAATGTTTTGTGCTTTGTACAGGGCCTCAAAACATAATTCTTTTAATGCTTTCATGACAACATGCACACTCACTTTACCTGTATGGTATGTATTCTTGTATCACAAGCATATTTGAGATCCACAAAAATTCTCATTGTATCGCTAATGAATTGTGGAAAGGATTTTTTCACAACATCTAGTTGGACATCCACATTAATAATTGATCATGTTAAGCCTATTTGGGGTCGTTTATAGCCCTAGGGTATGATTTGTGCAAATGAAATTCACAAAGACACAAGTCTCTCTTCAAGTTCTGTAAGTGCACTTACATCTGGTAGTGGTGTATTACATCTTATTTGGTCAGGAGTTGCAAAGTGTGGCAGTTTTCCATTTTCAAGGGACCGTTTGCATGGAAGACAAATATTTCCACTGGAAAATGTTTTATCATTTAGTTTCAAGCAGAGGTATTCTGCTTCCAAATCAGGCGTGAAAGACTTAGTTTTTTTTTGCAAAATTGAATTGATCTCAAATTGCACATGTAATGGAAGGAGTGTCTTTGATTTGTTTCATATAGGTCTATTTTGCATCTTTCTTTCGTAGGGAAGTATGCGTAGAAAGTGTTTGTTGGTTTTCATTGGTAGCAGTGCATGGTGTTGGCTCTAGCCCACAAAATGTGATTTTTTCCTCTTGGTTAGTGTCGTGACCATTGTGGGATATGTGACCATACATGTTTCTCTCACACATCTATTTTTTCAAGATGTGGTAGGTCAACTTATGCTTTCCACTGGAAACTAGTTTCACTTGTTAACAAGCCATGTTGGAGGTGGAATCGACCTTTCTTATTAGCATTGCATCCTCACTGTCTTGATGATGAAAAATGTTATGTTCTTTTTCATTCGACATTTGATGTTTGTGCTCAGTAGAAAAAGAGAAAATGTGATTGTGTTATGCATGAACAATTTTTTTAAGGTTTTGATATGTCATTTTTTGTCTAGAAGGAAGCGTAGTAATGTATTTTTTTCTCTCACGTATGAAATTTTTCAAGTTGTGATAAGTTAGTCTACATTTTTTATTCAAGGTTTGGATGACCTCATGACAACTGGGATGATTTTCATTATGATTAAATAGAATGTGATTCTTATGCAGATTCGATGTGGTTTGGGTGGCATTGACATTGGACCCCGAACTGGTAGTATTTCCTATACCACCAATGTATTTTTTTCTCTCACGTATGAACTTTTTCAAGCGGTGATAAGTTAGTCTACATTTTTTTTAAGCCCTATATGGCCTCATCACAACTGGGACGAGTTTCATTCTCATTAAATAGCATGTGACGCATATGCATATTCCATGTGGTTTGGGTGGCATGGACAATGGACCGTAAACTAGTAGTATTTATCATCAAAGATTGATAATGGATATGTGGCGTATCTGTTTTCAATGAGATGATATCAATTGTTTAATAGTAGTTTGAATCAATACAATAGGAATGGACAGTGCCCTCTGACAGGGATGACCAGACCTAGATATTTATTCTTAATATGATATATATCCATTGCAAATAGAATATGCCACCCTCTACATTTCCTTTTTCATATGGAAGTGCCATGTTTACAAGGTATTGTTGCCAGCTTCTAATTATCAACATATTTTCTAGGAGGTATGGCGAAAGGTGTTGATGCAAGAAGCAAAACTCCTATTGTCTTCCACCTATAATTTCATTGCAAAAGGATTGTATAGTGTAAATCCACATCAACTGCACATCAAACTTTGTTTCTACCAAATAGCAAATTTCATTGAACAGACTATCTCCACAACTAGATGCAACAATTGTTGCTATCTGCAAGCCATGGCAGTGTATATGATGCATAATTCATTTCCATTGTGATTCAAGGCCTTTGCAAATGAGGGACAATTAAATATGAGGTCCTCCAAGATTGCATATGGATAATTTTCTATAGAGTAGTGTCTCATAATGACCACTGACAGGATTGGCATCATGGAACAAGATGCAATATGGATCACTAGAAGTAGTTTTGTTGAATATTAGATATCTTGTTTTTCTTGTCAATGGCCATATTCCAATTGATATACTCAACCACTTGGACAACCACTTGTTGGCCCTTAACCAATTTTTGAGGAAACCTTGGTCAGGTTTGGACCTCTTTTTGGAATTTGACACATTGGTTGAGAAAGGAGAACCCAAGTGGAGCTGAGATCATGGATCTCACTGATTTTTCGGGCTATGTGGACCCAGTAAGGGGTCCCTAGGGTTTTTGTAAAGGTTTATGGGATGTCAGCCCATGCGGTTTATGATTCGGATTATTTTCGGCACGAAATGAGAGTGGAGATAGAACATAGAAATATACAGATATTTGGAAAGAGCAACTGTAATGTAATATATATATATCGGAAATATAACCAGAGGAAAAGATATACAATAATACACGATTTCTATTAATGAAATAAATGTATAGAAACTGTAAAAATATAGAGTGAAAGACTCACTAGAATAGTGGAAACTTATCTCTGAGAAGAGATGTGTTTGTTACTCACATTCGTAAGAATATGATTTTACAATGAGGCTCCAAAGTACTTTTTATCATAAATAAAATACAAAACCCTAACCCTAGAAGATGAAAAGCTAGCAGTTTTGTGGACCCCGTTTTGGGTAGTTTGGTGTATCAACCTCCCGGGGGCGTAGCTTTGGCATACGATCTCTGTTTGGGGCGCACGATATCTCGTTGGAAAGGTATAATCAAGGAGATTCATATAGGGGGGTAAATAAGATCCTTTGGCTATGATTGATAAGCTTGATCCAAAAAAACCTTCATTTAGGCATTCAAAATGGCCCCAGAAGTTAAAATCTGCTAAAAATAGTAAATTACCAAATATTCCAAAAACATGTTTTGAGCCAGTTGGAAAAGGTGGGTGGCCACCGATATAAACCTAGATAATGATCCCTTCTTAGGAAGAAATGGTATCCATTGTGTTGAGTTCTCGAGGGGGAGGGAAAAGCGTTTGTTGAATTTGCATCTTGATGAGATGCTTGCCTTGTTGGAGAAGTTGTGTTGCTTAGCTTGTTGAAGGCTGTCATGAAACTGTTGTTGGCGAGATTGAATATGTTCAATCGGTTGGGCTACCTGGGATGAATGTATGCAGAAGGAATATTTTCATTTTTCTACAATCTTGTCGACTTGTGTCTGTTGGATAGAAGGTTCTTGGGTCGACATTGTAGTGGTTGTAGTATCCTTTTGTTCCCCTTTTGAACAAATCGTGAAGAAGCTAAATTTTTTAGTATGAGATACTACCTTGCGAAACTGTTTAGGTGGAACAGTAGTCGGAACTACCTCTGGTATTCTGTAGGGATGACCCACGAGAGAAGCAATGACACTACAGTTTCGAAACTCATAAACAACATGGTGTTTCCACATATATGGTTGGCCCAAGGGACCATCACATAATACCTCATCCTTGAAGGGTTGGATGTCGTATGAAAATTGACACTATTGGCTGACGTGGAGATCTTGTCCTTGGCGAAGCCACCTGATGTTATCTAGTTGTGGGTGTGGTGTTGCCGACAATCCCAACTGTTTGACAACCTCTGCTGAGATGAGGTTCTTATGGCTTATGCTATCAACAATAAAATGCATTGGGGTCCCCTTCACTCACATCTGTGAATGAAAAAGGTGCTCCCCCTCTTCTAGATATGTGGGTTCTTCTGGTTGAATTGTTGTAGTCGTGACATTAGCAGTGGGGTCTGCGCCAATGATCAATCATTTACCAGTATTTTTAGAATCAGATTCTTAATCAGGGTTCGGTTCCTTGTCTTTGATCGACCACCAATGACTATTTTGAGCGACATTCATCAGTGTTGTGCCAAGGAATTTTGTGGAAATCGCACCATTTGTTGGTGTCCTTCTTTGTCTTCACATGACTCTTATTTTCCTATGGTTTGGACTGGTTTTCAGGAGACTTTTTCTTAGGGCCATATTTATCATACTTTGGTTTTTGCAGATTTGTAGACCCAAAATCTCGTTTGTTCCG
Organism: Picea glauca; assembly: GCA_000966675.3. Taxonomy (NCBI): domain Eukaryota; kingdom Viridiplantae; phylum Streptophyta; class Pinopsida; order Pinales; family Pinaceae; genus Picea; species Picea glauca. Next base: position 726,759 of record JZKD02S1670758.1, read on the forward strand.
GTGCTTAAATTTTTTATCGATTTTAACAACATATAGATAAGCAACATCGAGTGATGATATTTCCAAAAAATCCATTTCAGTTTGGATGTATCTGTGTAAAGCCCCACGGTATTTTAGAACCAAATGTCATCCAGAGTCTTTGATACCCAACTTGGTTCACAAGCTATGGAAGGTATTGGTGAACTCTGGAACTACTTGCCCCCTCTCTTGTCACAATGTGGTCCATGTCATGTACTGGTCCTCATAATTGCCAATAGGGTAATATTGTTCCATTACCGCATCCACACAAAAATCTCAAGTGGGATCGACCCCATATATTCCAAAATCCTTTGTGGAAATTTTCTCCCAGTAAGTTTCCCACCAATGTTTGACATGGGGGAGATATTTAAGGAGTGCGAAGGTGATCTTTTCCCTGTCGGAAAAATTATGAACAAAGAAATATCCTTCTAACAGACGTAACCATTTGTCTATGGCATCCACATCTATCTGAACTTCGAGTATGAGAATATCAAAATTAACCTATACCTTGAAAGGAGAGGTGCTTCCAAAGTGGTTGTTTGATGAAGATGTGCCTGTTGCTATCGACAGGCGTTAAAGGATTTGGGAAAAATTCTCCATCATTTTGTCCCTCTTTCGCATGAGAGATTGCTCAAGCAACAGATTTATAGGATCATATGCTCCATCTTTTTCCTTTTCTTATGCCATGGAAGGTTTCTTGGGTGCACGAGAGCGATTTTCTTCAAGAGGGACAAGCTCGAGACCCAAATTTTTATACTCAGACCTCGTCGGGGACATGCACTAAAAAAATGATCAAGTTGATCCGTATTTTATGAGAAAAATGAAATGACTATAGATTATTAACAGGTGATTAACACAAAATAACAAATATTCTGTAAAACTGGTTTTCTATTCAATAAGGAAATAATTTGAAACTGTAAAATGCAGTGGAAAACAAGTTTGTTGGAATGATGGTGACTTATCTCTGAGATGAGAAGTGACGACTGCACTAATTCGAAAGAAGATGATTTTACAACGAGGCTCCAAAGGCATTTTTATCTTAAATAAATCCAAAACCCTAACCTTGAAAGATCAAAGTCCAACAGTTTTGTGGATCTTGTTTTAGGTAGTTTGGTGTATCAACTTCCCGGGGGCGTAACTTTGGCATACAATCTTTGTTTGGGGTGCACGATAGCTCATTGGAAAGGTATATGTGAGGAGATTCATTTAAGGGGTAAAATTAGAGACTTCAATTATCATTGAGAATCTTGATCCAAAAGAATGTTCTTTTAGGTATTCAAAATGGCCCCGGAAGTTAAAAACTGCTAAAAATAGTAAATTACCACAATTGCCAGAAAATTGTTTTGAGCCAGTTGGAAAAGGTGGGTGGCCACCGATATCCACCTTGATCAATTTACCCATGATTAGGCCTCATTGTAAGGGATTGTAAAAGTATAAATAAGTGAGAATGTATGGTAGAAGAGAGGCTTTTTGGAGAAAATTCTTGGTAGCTAAGTGCAAGTTGTTTTGAGTCACTTTGTGCAACATAATGTGTATGTGTTAAGGCTTTGTGCTTGCTAGAGAAATTGGCTATGTGCCTTGACCTAGTTTTGAAAGGAGGATCTAGTTCTCAGTACGCAAATCTCCTATCTGGTGTGAAGATCATATATGTGGCTCAATTTACAAGAGCAAATGAATGTAAGATATTGAAGAATAATAAAGAAGATGACGCAGTTGGTGGATGTAGCCTCATGCTGGGGTGAAACACGTATATCTTGTGTCTTTGGTTGGATTTGTGTTGTATTGTTTATTTTGTATGCTCAATGCTTTGATTATTATGTATGATAGATAGATATGTTGCTTCTTAGTGCTTTACTTGTCTTAAAGATGAATGAATGCTAGATATAACCTAATGTTATGTTCTAAGTGGTTTAAATGATTAATCTTTGTTGTTACTACATCGATCTCTATTAGCGGATATTCTGTGATATTATTAAATATAATAAACTAATTCATACCAGATTATAAGTGTTACTAGAATACTTTGCAAAGTGTTGTTATCACAAATCTGTGTCCCATCTTGGTTACATACACCTACGTCCTATAACCCCCCCTGCTTCTACCTCAAGGGATATTTCGCCTGCTTTGTAGGTGTTGCCAAAAGGGCTAGTAGTTAGGGTTTTGTTGGTGCATTTTTGAAGCGTTGAACCCTGGGTCTACCCATGTTCCAACAAATGGTTCCATTGTCGGGACCTGAAACTGTGACTGTTGGGAACTGAAGTAAATAAAAGAGAATATTTGTGCATAGATATCTTGTTAAAGTGAACAATACTCTACTTGACTTGCGAAGCTCTATGCTAAGAAATAAATCTGATCTAAAGAAAAGAGGTAAGATCCAAAAAGAGGTAAATCTTTGTTCTTTGGTAAGAGTAAGATAAGTGGAGTTTTTTTTCTTCGAAAGCATGAATTTAAGTATGCTTAATAGATTATGTCTTAGTATGAAAGCTAGGGTGTAGTTGGAAGAAATATTTGATCTAAGTAAAGCTAATAGAAATGAAGAAAGATATGTTATTCCTATGCATATAAAACAATTTTGAACTAATAAGTGGATGCAGGAACCTAGAAAGAATTTTTGTAGATTGCATGTCCAATACTCTGATCTTAGTGCGTAGTATAGAAGAGGTTGGGGAATGTTTAAGAGAAAAAGAGGATTGACATTGTGTTATAACTACATAAGGTTGGGACATCTTGCTAAGGAATTCCCTGGTACAAGTCTTATTTGTCTTTTTTGTAAGACTATTGGTCATGAGGTTGAGGATTGTCCAAGGATGATTGCTAAAGTTGAACAAATGAACATGAGACGCAAAAACTATGAAGGAAGTCAAGAGACTAAGGGCATGTTATAGAATCATAAAGAGAAAGAATCAGAGAAATATTAGACTATATTATTACAGTTGAAAAAACAATGGATGTTCACAAAGATTTCAGTTTACCAGAGATCCTGAAAGTAAAACAATGCATAAGTACAAGAATAAAAGACTTTGGCATAGACTGTGTCTTGAATGAAGAAACATAAGTGAATATTATGACATAAGACACTTGGGAATTTTGGGGAAAGCCTACTATGATACCTTCATTGGGAAGGATAGGCATGTTTAAGGGTAAGATGATAACTTTATGTAGAATAGTTACTAATGTACCTATTATTGTTCATGGAACATTGACCGAAGAATAATTTGAAGTCATTAAGTTTATTGGGGGCAATGCCCCTTTCCCACTTTTACTAGGTAAGACTTGGATTGAGAAAGATCAAGTCAGAAGGAAAGAAAAAGAGGAAGCTACAGAAAAGAAAAAGAAATAACTAAGGGATTTCATAGCTAGAAAAATAGATCGGCTAATAGAAGAACGAGAGGATAAGTCGAAGCAACAGAAGGCAAGAGAATTAGCTGTCAAGGTTTAAAGAATGCAAGAAGGTTTGAAGGACCTATCCATGCAATAAAGAAGAATACCCACCCAGGAATTAATAAGAGAAGGGATATTAACTTCGAACCCTTTGAGAGAACATCAGCAGTGCGAAGTCACTACACTGGGAGAAGATAAGAATAATAATGGAAAGAGGATTCTAGAAATAGTTAGAGAGACTAATATCATAGGAAAGAAGGAAAGTAAGCTCAATAAAAAGAAATCCAAGTTAGAAAAGCTATAGGAAGCTACAGAGACCAGATGGAAGACTTCCCAGACCGGAACCTTGCAGGAGGCAGGTTCACAGGATTTGAACCTCATCAGAGCAGTGGGACCGCACTGAATGTGACTTAACCCTAGCGAAGCTATATGACCGTTGGAGGCGCCCCGACCATTAGAACGATGCTTTGGAATGACTATAAAATGCATTTATGGGCCGATGGACCACTTTTGGGACATTGATACCACACCATAATGGAAAAATTCGCATTGATGGAATCATTCTTAGTTGTTGGAAGAATTTGTTACAATGCCCCGCTTATTTAACCCACTGGTCGTTGCGTCGGGACCACTTTTTTCCACCCTTGATTAGATTATATAACAAGATAATTAATTGTGTGTCGAGTTGTTTTATAAAAAACTAGACATCGTTGTCCATTTGTCTACCCCTCTTATTCGTTCACCTACCCCGACTTGTCTGTTTAACAGTGAGAATGTCGGGTGAACTTATTGAATTAGATAATTTTGTCGAGTAGGTCCTCAAAAATCTAATGGTAGAGAGACACTTATCTAAAGGTTTCCAGGCATCATCGACAAGGGGATTGCAAGCTTTCCCTTCGACGGGACATCATTTTGGCCGTGTTAACCCCACAACCAAGCAACGAAGTAAGAATCGTGGAGATATGGATAATTCTAAGTAGACCCCGTGCATCCTACCAAACTATATCCCACCTTGGCTGGCTCAGTTAACCACGATAGCATTCCATGAGATCATGAGTATACTCTGTTCACCATGTACATTATGAAAGGAATACGCCATTTAGGATAGATCTCGTTGTTGAAGAATAATGACTTTAACCTAGGAGACAGAAAGAACTATGATATGCTAGCACCCCACGGGTATTTGAAGAAGTCAACTAGAAAGAAGCCTCAGCTCATCTCCCAACCATGGATTAAGGAATTGGCATAGTCCACTATGTTAAATGTGATGAAGACTCCCCATTTCGGTCATCACCAGGAGGTTAATGTTTGTGTTAAACTCCTCTTTCCGTGCTATCATGGTGGATACATGTGGCTCAAACAAAGGATTACCTTGGATCTGACGTTGATCCACCAAATTATAGGATTAAGCATGCAAGGACCTGATCCTCGATAGTTTTATCTAGGGAAGGCCTTGGACCGCTCCCTAGCACAATGCATCAAGGAAGCTCATAGTGAAGTTGAAAAAGGAAAGTGAGGCTACATGGTAGCCTCTATATAGTATGGCACAGTGCGCATCGCTTTCCAACTCATTGATGGAACGCCCATAAGGAATAACCACCCCACATAGGTCATCGGGTTCATGGTGGACCTCGTAGGAAAATGTGTGGAGGGAATGTAGATGAATTGAGAGAGTTACCTCATCAATGAACTAGAGAAATCCTATCACGAAGTTCAGGAATTGGGATAAGAATTCCACTTCATATAGTTGATCGTGTTGGTCGCATTTTTCGCTTGGATAATGCCTTAAGGAGCCACCTTTCTAGAGATCGAACCATCAGATTCGTTGGACACTAGGTTTTCCACCTTGTGGTACACCAACGACGTGAAAAAGTAGTGGCAGTCCAACATTGTGTTTCATGTCTATGATCAACAACTGAAGGTTTCCATTGAGTCATTTCTGCACTTGACACTATGCACCCTACACTAGTACAGACCAATAGCAAGGTTCTATGCAGACCTACATTTTATCTATATCACTGCGTGTAGAGATGAGAACAAGGAAGAGTTATAGTTTTACTACAAGATAACAGACGAAGACATGGAGTATATCACCAAGGAATGGCCAAAGTATTTCCTTGTACTTGTTGTTGATGTAGAACTCTCTGACACTGACACCATAAAAAGCCCCATGTCCACCCGAGTCGAGCATGTCAGACAGTCCAGTGGGACAAAGAAGAAGAAAAAGCAGGAAGAAGTCCAGGATATAGAGACTGATGAGGAGGACAATGCCTTTGAAGACAATGGATTTGGCTTGCTAGGAGGAGGAGGAAATGAAGTAGATGGACAAGGAGGAGGGGATGAGAAAGAAGAAGGCAAAGCTACACCATCGGAAGATCCCCCTACCGAAACAGTAACACTACAGAAGAGGAACTTTTCTCTGCATAAACCTTCAGCAAGAAAGAAGACACATGCAAGTAAGCCCCAGTTAGAGGCCATGCTCATGGAGAAAGACATCTGTTTGGTCCACAGAGACATGGAGGATGCTTCTGAGGACATCTTTTAGTGACATGGAGCGAAGAAGGAGGAGTTGTATGGAAGGATCGAGAAGGAACTGAAAGAAATACAACAAGCTATTCAGTTGGTTTGCATGGTACCTTCTGCGCCTTCCTCATCATAGATTGCTAAATTGGGGGATGAACTAGCCCAATTGAGAAGACTTGCAGATGTGACAGAGGCTCGACTTCAGAAAATCTAGGAAGAAAATGAGAAGGCTACAGAAGCCTTGAAACAAGAGAAAGATGAAGTCTTAGAAAAATTACGAGTAGCACGGTATAGCGTAACCTTGTATGAAAATGAGAGAGAAGAGTTTAGGGGGATTCTCCAGGAGGACAAAGTGAAGCTACAGAGATAAAAGGAGTAGTTTCTCATAGAGTAGACTGTGGTCAAAGAAGTGATAAACAAAGCATGTTGCTTTGTGCCTGGCTTGGCACAAGAAGAACAAGAGTTGCTCGAGGCTCAAGTAGTGAAGCTCACTGAGACCATCCAACAGCTTCAAGTGAGGATAACAGAGTTGGAAGTCCAAGAAGTATCGATCACGCCGCAAGAAGTGCACAAGCAAAGGGAGGAAACTGCCAAGAACATAGTAATAAGGATAAAGGCCCCCACATCATAGTGAAAACAACTAAGTGATAGAAGTGTGTAGACTTATGAATGCCTCGTAGAAGATCCATAGCTAAGGAAATTGGAAGCGCAGTTACAAAAGGCCCAACAACAGGCCTTCTCCGTGCAGTCACATATGAAGCTACTCATCGCAGTTGAAATAATGAAGAGATATTAGGAACATCGCGCAATGCAATGGTAGATTAATGCCATCCAGGGTAGGGTAATGGAAGTTGCGTAGAAGATACAACCTGTGCAGGATGAAGTCTACAATGTTTTCGAAGAAATTGAGGGATAAGTCTCACAATTGGACCAAGTGGTTGCAATAGTGGAACAACACCTGGAAGGGCTTGTTACAGAGCAAATGATCTAGGAGCTTGTTGAGCAGGAGGCTCAGGTGAAGCAGCAAGTCAAGGTAGGTTGAGTGAACCTTGAGGCCTTCGAAGCAACATTGCCCATACCTAAGTCACTTGGGATGAGTCACAGGTGAGTGTTGGGGGCTTGTTGGCCCTTGACCAAGTTTTGAGGCAACCTTGGTCAAGTTTGGACCTATTTTTGGACTTTGACACATTGGTTGAGAAATGAGTGCTCAAGTGGAGTTGAGATCGCGGATCTCATCGATTTTGCGGGCTATGTAAACCCGATAAGGGGTCCCTAGGTTTTTTGTAAAGGGTTATGGGATGTCAACTCATGGGTTTTACCCATGATTAGGCCTCATTGTAAGGTATTGTAAAATTATAAATAAGTGAGAATGTATGGTAGAAGAGAGTCTTTTTGGAGAAAAGTCTTGGTATCTAAGTGCAAGTAGTTTTGAGTCGCTTTGTGCAGAAAAATGTGTATGTGTTAAGGATTTTTGCTTGCTAGAGAAGTTGGCTCTGTGCCTTGACCTAGTTTTGGAAGGAGAATCTACTGCTCAGTGCGCAGATCTCTTTTCTGGTGTGAAGCATGGATTTGTGGCTCGGTGCATAGGAGCAAATGAATGTAAGATATTGAAGAATAATAAAGAAGACAAAACAGTTTGTGGACCACGTATATCTTGTGTCTTTGGTTGGATTTGTGTTGTTTTTTTTATGTTATATGCTCAGTGCTTTGATTATTATGTATGATAGATAGATTGGTTGCTTCTTAGTGATTTACTTGTCTTAAATATGAATGAATGCTAGATCTAACCTAATGCTATGTGATAAGTGGTTGAAATGATTAATCTTTGTTGTTACTGGGTCGATCTCTATTAGGGGATGTTTTGCGATGTTATTAAAGATAATAAACTAATGCATATCACCTTCTAAGTGTTGCTAGAATACTCTGTGAAGTGTTGATATCACAGATCTATGTCCCAACTTGGTTACAGACACCTGCATCCTATAACCCCCCCTACTTCTACCTCGGGTGAGACTTCGCCTACTTCACAGGTGTTGCCGAAAGGATTGGTAGTTAGGGTTTTGTTGGTGTGTTGTTGAAGCATTGAACCCTGGGTCTGCCCCTACGCCAACAACACCGTATACCAAATTTATCTCCCCAAAGTCCCCTCTCATGTGCAGGAATAATTGCAGATGTAGAAAACCGCATCTTTGAACAATATGTAGTGACATCATGTATTCCATGCAACTGCCAAAGAAAATCATATGCTAATTCATATTGATACGACTCCAATTCCTCGATGTCGCCATTTTTTAAACAACCCAAGAAATAATCTATCAATCAATTGTGCAGTTCGGTTGAGGAATAAAATAAATGCAATAGAACCTAAAATGCATCGAAAAGGAAATCTCCTACAGTATACGAGAATGCATCCAATCTAAAAATCCCATTGTTATCTAATACCTGGCCAATGTTGTCATGTATAATGGAATATGTATCTATTTCATAGAAATCAACATATATTACTTGTTTCATATCTTAAGCTGTGATTTTCAAGATGTTTCTTAGCTATATTCAGTTTATATGAAAACAGAGAAAAAAAAAGGAAAAAAAAAAAGAAAAATATAAAACTATAAGTGCGCAACTGCATACCAATTCCATTATGTATCCTTCAACCTTCTTCTTGTCAAATTAAATTCCCCTAGTCTCTACAAAATATGAAAAGAAAACAAACGTACAGTAAACAGTGAACCAAACAGAAGAGACAACGCAAATGAAATAAAACTATAAATTTGTTGATCACAAAGACCGAGTATTCAAGGTATATCATTTTTGAACCTATTCATGGTGTGCATCCTACAAGATTTTTACTGGAAGAATATGCTTTTCAATACATAAAGGACAACAAAAAGGCAACAGGTGGATGGAGTTTTTGATTCAGAGAATAAAAGCATGCCCTGTCACAGGACCCTAGCAGATGCTTGCCCCCGGTGACAACTCCAAATTCATTTTCTAAACCTATTTTCATTTCTATTTTTGAAAGAGCTATGGCACGATATCTAGGACGTGGAAGTTGGAATATGTGATTGGAAGGGAACAACCTGGAAAAAATGCACCAAACGCATGGTTTCCAGGAACATAAAATAAGAGAAGAAATTTTGGTTTTCTTTTTTATATTTCATTATAGCTGTGACAGATGTGGGTTCTATGTCCAACATCAACATTCAAAGTGGAACAAGATGTTTGGAAGGGAACAAACTGGGAAAAATGCACCAAAACATATGGTTTCTAGGAACATAAAATATGAGGAGAACATTGGGAAAAATGCACCAAACGTATGGTTTTCAGGAGGAGGAAAAATGAGACGTTTTCTTTTGTATATGTCACTATGGATGTGACAAAAGAAGGTTCTATATAGAACATTGACGTTCAATAACAAGAAAAATATTCTAGTCATAGCAGTCACACAAAAAGATGTTCTACAACAAGATTTTGAGCCAGGGATTCCTAGTATTAAAAATTATTTCTTGCAAGTTGCAAATAACAAGCAACAAACAAGGAATAGCAACGAAACCATGGCATGGAAACTTACTTGTGAACTAGGAATGACAGAAGCACAACTCCAAACCCTGCAAACTGCAACAACAGGTCTAACTCTGGATGCAGGACCCCAACCTTGCAAAGTTGAAGAACAACAAACCAATGAACAACCACAAAGAGGTCCAACTGCAGCTGCAAGACCTCAACTTTGCAAAGTCGATTCAAACAGCAAAAACAAGCATCAAACGAACCAATGAACAAGCATCAACCAATGAACCAGTAATGTCGGCGAAGAACAATATTTCCCAAATTCACTGCAAACAACATTGTATCAAAAAATCCAAGGAAACTATATTGTAACACGCATGTACAGTAAACATTTAAGGCTGCAATGCTTGTTAGGTAAACACTTAAGGCTGTCAGAACTGTCGAATCGCGTTGCGTTGTTAAAACATTTAAGAAAGAATGTAGTGTGGCAGGCCTGTTTACGTACAGAATAATGAAAATGTCTCCCCAAGTACACAACAATAAAGAAAAATTAAATATAATAATAAAAAAAAAATTAATAAATAATAACAATAGTTTGAACAATGGAGACTATGCTAAAAACATTTATTCAGAGGACAAAGTAATATGAAAAATGACGATCCATGCTCAAAACTTTGGATATCTAAACATTTCAATATGAATAGTACAAATTCAAAAACACTGTAGATGATAAAAACTTTGGATAATCCAACATATAAATCATTGGGAATAGCGAGGCTCACAATAAGACCTCAAATCTATTATCCAATGAGATCATGACATATATGGGTTTTTTTTATTATATAAAAATTAATGTTTTTAATTATGTAGTTCAAACAATGGAAATTATGAAAAAATTTGTAGTCAAACGACAAACTAATATAAAGTCAACGAATTATCAATCGCTATAAACTTTGAATATCTAAACATTTCAGTATGAATACTACAAATTCAAAAATATCGTAGATGATAAAAACTTTGGATATGCCAACATATAAATCATTGGGAATAGTGAAGCTGGCAATAAGACCTCAAATTTATTATCCAATGAGATCATGACATTTATGGGTATTTCACTGTTTTATTATATAAAAAATAATGTTTTTAGTTCTGTAGTTTGAACAATAAAAATTATGCAAAAATTTGTAGTCAAACGACAAACTAATATAAAGTCAATGAATTATTGATCGTTATAGTCCCTCTACGCCTTCGGCAAAGACTAATAAATGTTTTAATATTTATTTTGAAAATAGTGTAAGTCTATCATTTTAGTAATTGAAGCATATAATTTAGATTGTTTTGTTTAAGATTTTTATATGGAAGTGCTTTCTTTAAAACCAAATTAGTCTCTTGTATTGTTTAGTGATTTGTTTAGAATTGTCTTTATGCTTTTTAGAAATTAATAAAACTTAAATATATTTTTGAAATTTTTATTAAAATTACAATTAATGAAAATTTTAATATATATATAATGTCATTATTCTCGGATACTCAATATTATTAATTTTCATTTTCCCCTCTCTAAATGAAAATGATAATAAATTTTAGGTTTTTGAGCATGCAAGGTTCCTATATTTAATCATAATTATGATCATAGTTTTTAGAATTATATTAGGGTAGAATTTAGAATGTTTGGAATGTTTTCAATAAATTTTAAAAGTCAAGTAAATAAAAGATAAGTAATTTAGTCAATAGATTAATATTAATTTTAAAAGTCAATTAAATAAAAGATAAGTAATTTAATCAATAGATTAATATCTTAATATTAAGTTATTAATGAAAAAGACCAAATCAAAGTTAAAGAAGGAGATATGAGTAAGTTAAAAATTTATTAAAACGGAAAACAATTTGATCGTAAAAATTAGATAGAACATACTCAAAATATTTATAAAATGATAAATATAAAATTTTATTTAAAAAAAAGAATATTAATGAAAACATCAATGAAAAAGTATAACATGAATAAAGCATTATTAATAATAAAAATGATGAAAAAAAATGGTATGAATAAAATATGGAGATAAATACATACTTAAAAATAAATATGAATGCATACTTAATGATAAAATTAAAAATAAAGTAAAAAAACAGAGTGTTTAGGGGTGGGAATATAAATGAATTAAATTAAAATAATTTAAAAAATTATAAATAAATTGAATTGAAATAAAAATAAAGTAAAAAAACAGAGTGTTTAGGGGTGGGAATATAAATGAATTGAATTAAAATAATTTATAAATTTATAAATAAATTGAATTGAAATAACTTAAAAGATAGCTATGAAGATTAGATAATAAAAAGAATAAAAAATTATAAATAAATTGAATTGAAATAACTTAAAATGTAGCTATGAAGATTAGATAATAAAAAGAAAAATGAAATTTTAATATAATAAGGAATTATATAAAAATAATTTTAAAAGGAGTGAAAAAATATAAATAATAATGAGAAATTGAAAAAAAAAATAAAAAATTAATGAAATAAGTTTAAATAATTTCAATTTAATAGTTTTGATAATAAAATTAAACTTAAATTAAAATTATATCTCATTAAAAAAATATAAAAAATATACAATATGAGAAAATAATAACATTGAAGATGAAAAGAAAATGACGTATTAAGGGGGAAGATGGAAGTGGTAAAGATTAATCAAATTAATAATGGAAGCCTAAAGAAAAGGAATCAACAAGAAGAAAATCAAATGATTATAGATAGAGCCGATGAATTATAGGTTTCCACAAATTGCTAAGCTCATAATCATCTTCTCTTAGCCCCTACCCCAATCTCTCATCCACTCTCTAACTCAAAAGTTGTTAAATCACATTGATTACCTCTTGTTGAATCTAACTATTTACTTATTATTCGTTCTTCTCTTTCAATTTCATTGTTCCCTTTGGATATAAACCCTATTTTTTCCCACTTCCCCCCTTCTAGTAATTCACTTGTTCCATCACATCCTTTTGATATAAAACCCCAATCATCTCCTATGTTGAATTCTACCCAAGTCATTACTTCTATCTCTTCTTTATCTACCCTAACACCCTTCCCTCGTGTAACCCATAATATTTTCCAATATACTTCACTTATTAATATTATTAATTCTTCTTTTAATTTTCACATTAATTCAACTAACCCCAACTGTATCAATTCTTCATTTCCTCATCAAATTCTAACCTAAAATTATCGATTAAAAAATTTAATTATATCTCTATTATCAACAGAAACCATATTAATTCCCATTCTCCCTTACCCTTTTCACAATCCTTCCTCCTTCCCTAACAATCATTTCACTCCCACCTCCTTCATCAGTATTCTACCCTACTTTGTTTTCCTCCTCCAATGTAACTAACCTTCCCTCCTTTGATCTAAAACCTCCTGTTAGGACCACACAATGTACCCTTTTTGACCATACTTTTTTCCATCATTATACCCTTGATCACCTGTATTTAGACTTATATTATCATTTCATCTGATCATTCCAAGGTATACAACGTCCTTTCTCATTACTATACGTTTAATCGATTTTGCATGATATTTTACATCACTCTCGTACTTAACTATTGATTAGAAGTGCATAAGTGTCCATAACTGCAGATTAGCATTTTGAGGCCGGTGCTGAAACACAGAACTGTCCAA